>PVIH01015093.1:0-50961 GCA_004025045.1 Sigmodon hispidus
TTTTTTTTTTTTTTTTTTTTTTTTTTTTTTAACTAGGGAGGCTTTTAAGGAGAGCTTCAATTTCCTTAAGGTTTATAGGTCTGATTAGGTAATTAATCTGGTCTTCATTTAATTTTGGTAAATGGTACATGTCTGACAAGCTGTCCATTTCTTCTAGGTTTTCCATTTTTGTGGAATATAGATTTTCAAAGTATGATCTGATAATTCTCTGGGTTTCCTGGGGGTTTGTTGTTATGTCCCCCTTTTCGTTTCTGATTTTGTTGATTTGGATACTCTCTCTCTCTCTGCTTTTTGATTAGTATGGATGAGGGTTTATCTATCTTGTTGACTTTCTCAAAGAACCATCTCTTTAATTCATAGATCCTTTGTATTGTTCTTTTTGTTTAAATTTTATTGATTCAGCACTAAGTTTGATTATTTCCTGTCATCTACTCCTTCTAGGTGAGTTTGCTTCTAATTGTTCTAAGGTTTTTAGCTTCTCTAGTGTGGGATTTCTCTAGGCTTTTCATATAGGCATCTAGTGCTATGAATTTTCCTCTTAATACTGCTTTCATTGTTTCCCACAAGTTTGCGTACTTTGTTGATTCATTTTCATTAAATTCTAGGAAGACTTTGATTTCTTTCTTAATTTCTTCCTTGACCCAGAGGTGGTCCAGCTTAGTGATGTTTAGTTTGCATGATTTGGTAGGCTTTCTGTGATTTTTGATGTTGTTGAACTCTACTTTTAGGCCCTGGTGGTCTGATATGACACAAGGGATTATTTCCATTTTTGTATCTATTCATATTTGCTTTATGACCAATTATGTGGTCAATTTTAGAGAAAGTTCCTTGTGGTGCTGAGAAATATGTATATTCCTTTGCATTTTGGTGGAAGCTTCTGTAAATATCTATTAAATCCATTTTCATCATAATCTCTGTTAGACTCCTTATTTCTTTGTTGATTCTCTGTCTGGTTGACCTATCCAGGGGTGAATTGGGGTATTGAAGTCTCCCAACATTAGGGTGTGAGAATTGATGGGGGTTGAGCATTAGCAATGTTTCTTTTACATAGATAGATGCCCTTACATAAGCGGCATAAATATTCAGGATTGAAATCTCCTCTTTGTCAATTTGTCCCACAATGGATAAGTCATGTCCATCTTGGTCCTTTTAAATTGATTTTTGTTTAAAGTCTACTTCATTAGATATTAGGATGGCTACATCAGCTTGCTTTTTAGGGCCATTTGATTGCAAAATCTTTTCCCAACCCTTTATGCTGAGCCTGTGTCTGTCTTTGTGGTTGAAGTGTATTTCTTGTACGCAGCATTAGGATGGCTTCTGTTTTTTTTATCCATCATGTTAGTGTGTATCTTTTTATAGGTGAGTTGAGTCCATTTATATTAAGGGACATTAGTAACCACTTATTAATGTTTCTTGCTATTTTTGCTGGTGGCTTGTATGTATTTCCTTTCTCTAGGCTTTTATTCTATGGGATTATTGAATGTTTGTGGTTTCATGGGTATATCTGGGATCCTAAGGTTGGAGTTTTCCCTCTAATGCTTTCTGGAGGGCCAGATTGGTAGATAGGTATTGTTTCAGTCTGACTTTGTCATGAAATATCTTGTTACTCCATCTATGGTGCTTGATAATTTTGCTGAGTATGGTAGTCTAGATTGGCAACCATGCTCTTTTAGTGTCTGTATAACTTCTGACCAAGACCTTCTTGCTCTCATTGTTTCCACTGAATAGTCAGGAATTATTCTGATGAGTCTGCCTTCATAGGTAAGTTAGCCCTTTTCTTTTGCAGCTCTTAAAATGTTTTCTTTGTTCTGTATGTTTTATGGCTTGATTATTATGTGGCAAGCAGTCTTTTTTTGGGGGTCATATCTATTTGGTGTTCTCTGAGCTTCTTTTATCTTTATAGGCATTTCCTTCTTTAAGTTAGGAAAGTTTTCTTCTATGACTTTATTGAATACATTATCTGTGCCTTTGAGCTGGTATTCTTCTCTTTCTTCTATTCCTGTTATTCTCAGATTAGGTCTTTTCATGGTGTCCCAGATTTCCTGAACATTTTGTGTTATGGCTTTTTTGGTTATAGTATCTTATTTGACTGATGTATTTATTTCTGCTACTGAGACTTTCACTTCAGAGATTCTCTCTTCCATCTCTTAGATTTTGTTTGTATTTGTAGTTCTAGCTCTTTTCTTCTGATTTTCTTTTTCCAACTTTGTCTCATTTTGTGGCATTTTTATTGCTTCTATTTCAGTTTTTAGTTCCTGGAATGTTTCTTTCATTTTTTTTAAACTTTATTTATATATTTGCCTTGGTGTTTGCCTGGAACTGGAACTACAGACAGTTGTTAGCTGCCATGTGGGTGCTGGGAATCGAACCCTGGTCCTCTTAACCGCTGAGCCATCTCTCCAGCCCCCCTGTTTCTTTCATTTTTTGGTTTACCTTTTCTTGATTTTCTTTCAAGGATTGTTCATCTCTTCCATTTTTTTTGTATTTTCTTCTATTTCTTTAAGGGAATTTTTTATATCTTCTTTGAAGGCTTCAATAATCTTCGTAAAGGTGTTTTGGGTGTTGTTTCCTTCTGTTTCCTCTTCATTGCTCTGTCTAGGGCTTGTAGTTGTAGAACGACTAGTTTCTTCTGGTTTTGCCTTGTTGTTCTTTATATTGTTATATGTATTTTTGCATTGGCGTCTGCCCATGGCTTCAGTGGTTTACAATTTTGCAGCTGCTAGTCAGTTGCAGCAAATGGGCTTATGTGTCTCCTGTCTCCTCTGAGGAAGGGGTCTGCTTGGTCTCTGACTCTGCCCTGGACAGGGGTCTGAATTTCAAATTCTCAGTCCTTCTCTGATGATGCAGTTGGCCCTGTAGGCAGGGCCTGGCAGCACAAGGTCCCCTTCTTTAGGTGGAGCTGGAGGAGCCCCTCACAGCCAAACCCTAGCTCCTGTCTGCTAGTGAGAGTCTGAGATCAGACTCTTGACCCCACTTCCGGAGAGGGACACTCTGGACAGTGGTCCAGGTGCTGGAATCTGCTCACCTCTGAATGGGGGTCTGAATTTCCGGTCATGGTGTTTCATTGTAGCTATAGCAACCCTAATTAAGATAACTTCAATGTGTCCATAAATTTAGACTGCATCTAATTTAGTGTCAAAGACAAAAAAATCACAAATTCTTATGAATAAATGGTCTTCATTTATTTTGTTGTAGTATTTTTAAAAAATTGTAGTTCTAGTTTAAATTATGATTCTAAATTAACAGTAGCAGTTACAGTATATGGCTGACTGCAGTGATGGGGACTTGCCTTTCTATTTTCGAATCCCCAGGCTAATTCTCCCACAGCTTCTGGGGTATTTGGGCTTCATTGTAGGGTTTCAGGAAATCTAGACTGCCAAGAAAGTGATAAGAATGCACATGGACATATTTTAATTACTAGGCTATGAAGTTCCAAATATGCAAGAGAGAGAAAGCATGTCTCATATATTCCATTGCTGATTCTGCCACCTGGCAATCTCCAGGAAGACTGGTTGTGAGACTGGTTATGTTTCTCAAGTGTTTCTCTTATTTTAGCAAACAGCAACCTGTATAGTCCAGGGCAGTGCTTCAAATTTTAACAGGGGGAAAAGATCAGTTGAACAAGTTAGTAAAAATTTATTTAGGCTATTTACACTACTTGATCCAGAACATGAATTTTCCAGGCAGCCCAAGTAATTCTGATACTTACTTACTTGTATATTGATCTGCATGTCTTAGACTGGGCAGTTTAGCTACTACTTAGAGAAAACATATATATATATATATATATACACACACACACGTGTGTGTGTGTGTGTGTGTGTGTGTGTGTGTGTATGTATGAGAGAGAGAGAGAGAGAGAGAGAGAGAGAGAGAGAGAGAGAGAGAGAGAGAGAGAGAGAGAGAGCGTACATGTAGATGCCCAGGCAGTCCAGAAGAGGTAGCGTGTTGGACCTCCAAGAGGTAGAGTTTCAGGTAATTATGAGATGCCATCATATGGGTGCTGGGAACTGAACTCTGTTCATCTAGCAAGTGAAGTTCAGGCTTAAACCCAAGTCAATGCGCCAGCTCCCCAGTGCATGATTACTATAGCTCAACCATTGGGTTTGAATTCCACATCTGCTGTTTGCTGTATTTGTAAGTATGAGAAAGTGTGAAACCATGTGAACCTTGGTTTCTAAATGTAGAGTTAGGTTATTCTGATCACACCCAAAAGATGGATGGCATTTGGCATATCAGACAACAATCACTGAAAGGTTATTTAATATTTGTTCATTTGTTTCTCTATAAATGTTCCTTTACCTTTTTGACATTTCAACTTTTCTTTATGGAAGAAGTACTCAGAATGCAGTGTGAATGATGTCCTAATTCAGGTGTCCTTCTTTATCCCTTTGTGGTTATTCAGGGTGGAGGAGCTGAGTGCCAGCACCAAGTAATGAACACAATGTAGTGTCTAATGGTGTCATTAGATCAAAGACTTCCATTAATACTATGGCAAACCGAAGTTGTTCAAGGAAAGGTACAATCAAATCATGTGATTGTCCTGAATTATAATCGAAGATGGCAAATACCAGCCTTTCACACTGTTTTTGTAGCTTCATTTAACTTATAGAGTCATTTCCCAGAAGTGCCAAATGAGGTGAAGACACTAGAATTTAATACCTGTAAATTATTCTGCTTTGAGGCCTCTTGGAGTTCGTGCTGGGGTGGACAGTGGCCAGAGGCTTCCGTAAACAAGAATCCTGAGGTAACCCAAGCCTCAGGGCAGTCTCCTATAGAAGTTGCTGGCTTGGAGGACACTGTTAGAGGCTTTCCTGCAGCCTAGGAAACATTCTCCCAGAACAATTGATCTATTCATAACTATAGCTTTACAGTAACAATCCTGTCTGTAACTGTGGTCTCTCTACTGTGGATACAGGTTACAGTTTTCTCACCTTCACACCCATGTGAAGGGCACTGTCAGCTCTGGGGTGAATGTAGAAATAATGACCACCCTAGCAATAGACCCAGTGCTTAGACTGAGTAATACTGTCCTTTGTCAAGCTCTGGGCACAGATTTCCATGGGCTGTAAGTACATATAAAAAGGTTACATTGATTCTATTTGTACATAGAATCACTTTTAAATTTAATGGAGTATCTCATGCATTTGTCTTTAGTATCACAGAACTATGATGTTTTATCATAAACATTTGTAAGTTATTTTTATCTTCATTGTATAGAACAGGTCTAAACCCACAATATGCCTAGAGTAGATTTTATGATGATTTTAGATTTACTCATAAAGTTTTAAAATGCATTTATCTTGTGATTATCATGAAAGCATATCATTGTCTTCTGTTGACTGGTTATGCCCCAGATAAGTAGAGACTCTCTGCTACAATGTTGGAAACTTTTTCATAAAATTCTGAAATAGTCTTATAAATCTTATCTTGGAATTCATCTGTTTTGTAAAGATGTTAGGAAATGTGGATTTAACCTGGAGCTGAGTAATAGAATGCAAGAGGAAACTTTGTTTTTTGTTTTTTGGTTTTGATTTTTTTTTTTAGATAACATTCCTGGACTGCCCAAATGATCTGTGTTTAATTACAATGTGACCAAAAGAAACCCAAGTTAGATTTCCCTGGACTAATACAAAGCTCCACCCCTGACCTGCTTACCTCTGTTCATTTTTGCTGCATCACATGCCCAGTCAGCTTTAAGTGGTGAACTAAACTCCACTATAAATAATAAGATGTTGATGGTTCTTTTTAACCAGCAGAAGGTTGGCCAGAAACCCTTATTATACTGCCTTCATTTAAATTGGGCTGAAGAACTATTTTTACTTTTAACTTTTTAATACACGTCTCTCAATAGTATATGTTTCAATAATATTAAAGGTACCATGTCTATTTCTGTAACAGCTAAGGCTCTGAATAAATGAACTGGTAGGCATTGAAAGATTAACTAAGAGGTCTGAGGAGATGCTCAGTATGTGAAGGTCTTGCTGCCCAAGCATGGGACCTGACTGTGCACCTCTAGCACCTATGTAGAAGGCCTGGTGTACCGGTATGTAACTGCAGACCTAGGGCTGGAGAGACAGAGACAGGCAGAGCCTTAGAGCCTACTGGCCAGTCAGCCTTGTCAAATTAGTTAGCTCCCAGTTCAGATAAAGACTCTGTCTAAAAAATCAAGTAGAAAGCAAGTGAAGAATTTATTTGACATTGGCCTTTGGGCTACACACACACACACACACACACACACACACACACACACACACACACACACATACACACACACCAGAAGAGAGTTAAGTTAAACGTGGACTTCATAGGATAGCAGAGATGGTGAATGTTGATGTCTTTTCAAGGGAATCTGGTCACTGTAAGTCACATCACTGTATGTCCTTCTAGATACAATTGAGGACATTACAGTTTTCCATGTGAGGACTGTTGAGCCAACAACCATCTGGCTTTAGATAAGAAATAAGACTCTCCACCCCAACTGCTACGTGCCATCCACTATCACCAGTTGTACTGGATTCACATGTTAGTGGCATTTTATTTTCACTGTGGTCTATTTGTCTAAAAAGAATGCTATCAGCAGGAAGTTTGGATGTTTTCCAAGGATTTTCCAGTAGGTACCCTCAACTATAAATAATTATGAATCTAATAGGTTCATAGAATCACTTTAATATAATTGTTGATGGAGTGTGAGATGCATCCTGAAAAACTACACGAATCATGTGTACAGCCTGATTTATTTTCCCCACAAAATGATATCTGTGAAGACCAAGTAACTAGATGAGGAAACAACTGCTTGGCTCATGGCTCAGGCTCATTGTCAGCAGCAACCTCTTACAACTTAACCCATTTCTATTCATCCGTGTATTGCCACGTAGCTAGTGGCTTTCCTGTGTTTCTTTGCTTCCTTGAGCAGCAGCTCACAGTGTCTCTCCCTGACTCAGCCCTCCTTCCCCTTTATCTATGATCAGATTTCCTTCCTCCTTCTAAGATGACCTGCCATAGGCCAAAACAGTTCCTTTATTATCCATTAGTAATTCACAGTGTACAGAAAGACACCCCATATCACTTGTCTTTGTAAAACATGTATATCTTTTTTTTCAGGTATATGTTACAACATTATTGGATATGTGTTCTTAATGGCATTAGCTATTTATAACTTATTACATGAATTTGTGTGTGTGAATGTGTGTGTATGTGTGTATGTGTGTGTACATGGTGTTCATCCCTCAGAGTACAGGTCAGAGAACAACTTGTGGAAATCAGTTCTTCTTCTACCACAGGGATTGAACTCAGTATTCAGGCTTGGTGGCAAATGCCTTATAAACTGCATCACCTTGTAGCCCAAGCTTCAGGTTTTTTCCTGGTAAACAAAAAGAGTGTCACTTGATTCCTATCATCTTACATATTTATCATATTTATTGTCTTTAAAATTGTTATTGCAATAATGAATGTGTAGGGTATTTTTAGTTTGAATTTACAGGTATCTGACGACTACTACCCAAGATTTTAAAAATTTAGGAGTATTAGGATGGTTTCTTTCATGATTTGACTCTTTCAAATTTTGTATATCTTTTAATTGTTTTGATTCTTAATTTTAATATATTTGTGGGAGTTATTTTTTATTTACATGTCACTTGATAGCACATTTTAAAATAATTTCTTACTCAACAATGGCTTACCATTTTACTTTCTCAGTGCTATTCTTTGAAGAGATACTGTTTTTCATTTCAATTAATCATTTTTTATTTATATTTTAAGGAATTATACTTAAGAAGTACTTTTAAGAAGTCTGGTATGGTATACTTGCCTGAAATGCCAGTACTAGAAATAAAAAGGCAGGGGGAAGAACCTTGCAAATTCAAGGCTAGCCTAGTCTACATCATGAGTTTTAGGCCAGACTATTCTACATAGTGAGATTCAGGCTAGCTAGGGCTACATAACAAAAATCTTGTCTCAAAAGTAAGCAAAAAGATAAAAGCAAAACAATGAAAAAACACTCCAAACAAATAACAAAATAAATGCAAGTGGTAATGTGGTCCAGTGGGTAGACTGCTTTCCTACCATGCATAAAGGTTTGATCCTTAGCACTGCATGAGCCTAGCTTAGTGCCTCACATAGGCAGTCCCAGCACTTGGGAGGTCAGGCAAGGGAATTGCAAATTCAAAGCTACCTTTTGCCACAGTGCGCTACATAAGACCTCTACAATCCTTAATTATTTTGGATTGGCATGGTAACTGAGTGGGTAAAGACACTTTTCTCTAAGAACTGAGTTTGAGCTCCATGACCCACAAGGTAGGAAATCATATAGATATTTTCCTATATTTCTTATGGATCTGTATTGTTTTATGTTTCTAATGTAGATCTAGAATAAATATGCAGCTGATCATTATATGATTAGAGAGAGGCAGGAATCAGAACTTACTATTCCAAGTAACCCATTAGTGGTTAAAAAGCTTTTCTTTTCTGTAAAAGAATTTTTTCTTTTTCAAAAATTTTATAAGTATGTAACTGTTATAAACCTGTTAAATAAGTTGGTTTTTCTGTAATATATAGTATAAATATATTTACATATTATATAAATATTTTCTATTATATACACATATATAATATACATACACACATATATAACATATATGTGTAATGTTATATATATTATATAATATATATAATATTCTGTTTCCAGGATATTACTTTACTTATCTGTCATCTCTATTCTAAAATCACACTATCTAGCCACTTATACTAAGTCTAACAATTTTATTCTAAATTTTATTATAAAATCACTATTTATAGTTAGTCTACCAGTCTGATAGTGTGATATCTCTAGTTTTTTTCTGCCAGTGTGATCTTATCATTCTTGTTTATTCTTCATTTTTATATAAATTTTAGCATGCATTTTTCAATTCGAAGCAAAATGTTTCTAAAATATATAATGTATTTACTGAACACTTTATAATGATTTAAATTTTTATAATCCTGAGTTTTATGATAATGAACTATGCTTATACCTCTTGATTTCACTCAGAAAAGCTTTGTAAATATGCAGGTTGTTAGACTTGTTACCAGCTAGGTTATTTAAGATGTTATTTAATGGCCTGTTTGGCTCTGGGGAGTGCTTTGAGATTGATAGTGTCATAAATGAACATAGAGACATGACAGGAAGGAGAAAGAGAGGCAGCTTGGGGGTTACACTCTCTCTTTTATAACAAATACTAACAGGAAAATTAAACAGGGTCCCCAAAGAATGACACTTACCCCTCTCAAGGAGAGGCTCTATGACCTAGCCATGCCCCTAAATCCCTTCTCTAGAAGTTTTGCCTCCTCAGCAGCACTGCTCTAAATCTTTTAGTACATTATCCTTTGGGAAACACATTGGTGTAATATCCAGTGTCAATGTTATTTCTGCATATATATCCCTGTACCATAAATGTACAAAGAAATATTAATCAAGGTGTACCAAAGGCAGCATTTCTATTGACTAATCTTGTATCAAACTCAATGCATATTCTCAGAAGAAGGAATGACACCACAGTAGCGCATTATACAGCAGGAAAGGAAGCACATTTAAACTTGTGAGCCAGCAAGGCTGAGTTTCATAAGCATGCTGATCATTATGGAAAGCAAGCACAGAATTACACTTTCAGGTGACCACACATGTCACATGGAATGAAAATGCAAGGAAAATAAAAGGTGGGCTGAGAAATGCCCAAAAGAGCAAAATGGTTTTGTTTAAGGAGGGGGATATAATGGAAACTATTAAAATATTTTAATTCTTCATGCTATGTATTTGGTGTGTGAATGTAGTTCAGATCTGCATGCACAGACATATGTGTAGAGGCCAAAAGACACTGTGGATTCTAATCTATCAATTCTCTCTTTATTCTCTTGAAACAGAATTAAATCTGGAGCTAGGCTGGTAGCATCAAGCCTCACTGACCCTCTGGTCTCCACCTCCCCTCCACCCACAGCACTACAGTTATAGGCATGCGCATATGGTCACATGGAGCTTGGGCACTGGAATCCAATCTCAGGTTCTCATGTGCTGCAGCAATGCTGTCATACATTGAGTTATGTCTCCAACCCCCACATATCTCATTTCTTAAGATAGGAGGGCAAGCCATAAATAATTACTATAGTTGTGGTTTTTTGAACAAGATTAGCCCTGATCACATATTTGAACACTTAGTCATCAAGGAGTGGCACTAATGAGAAGGATTGGGAGGTGTGGCCTTGTTGGGAGAAGTGTCACTTTGAAGTCTTTCAGGCTTCAGTAACCTAAGACAGGCCCAGTGGCTCTCTGCTCTAGTTGTGTGTGGACCTGGATATAGAACTCTCAACTATTCCAGCACTATGTGTGCCTGCATACTTCCATGCTCCCTGCCATGATGAGAATAGACTAAAGCTCTGAAGTAAGCCACAGTTAATTGCTTTCTATTATAAGAGTTGCCATGGTCATAGAGTCTCTTCAGAGCAATTGAACAAGAGCTAAGACAATAGTCTATACACTATATGTTTATCTCATTTAAAATATTTTTATAATTTCTTTATTAAAATGCATTCTATTCTGAAGCAATAGTAGTTAGTGAAGCTGGTGGGATATGATTATAACATGATACAGTCATTACTATGGGCCCACAGATGTTTGTTGGTTTCTGGCTGTGCACTCAATACAAGTTAAATTCTTAATGTAACACAAAAGGTCTTTTATAGTTAGGGTTCTTTCTGTGTTTACATTGTTTCTCTTTATTCTGCTTGTTATGTTCATCGAATATCCACAGAGTCTGTCTTAAATGCTATTAATGAGCAAGATAAGCTCTCTACATTGAGTGAATAAAGAGCTATAGGGAAACGACAGCATTTCTTGACCCTGCAGATTGCAGTGAATGGATGGTCTTTTAAATTGTTGGTGCTCCAAAGAAACTCATGTTTTTTCAACCCCTGGGATGAGTTGTCTAGAAACAAAGACTGTGTTAATTCTTCAGCCCACTAGAAAAAGACAGTGGGAATATTAAGCAAATGCAGTTAAGCAATTGTGTGATCTCAGATACAGTAGCTTTAACTTAATGTCATGGGGCTGATGGAGTGAATTCTACCTGAGGGGAAACCTACCTGGGCTTTCACAGTAACCTAGCCCACCAGTCAGCTATGATCAAGGCTAATTCCTGGAGGGGGCGCCAGTATATCAGACAAGAGTTGGGAGGAAAACCAGGAGGAGGTAATGGGAAGTGAGCATGATCAAAATACATGACACACTTGAAGAAACCGGTCAATATAAATTCATTGTGTTGTACACTGATATACACTGTTTAAAAAATACAAGAAAAGAAAAATGATCAAATCTAATTAAAAAATAAGAGAAAAAATGACAGATGTTACAACATTGAAAGACTAAGAGAGGAAAGAGGTCTGAGAGCATTCTCCCCCATCTGGAGCCAGGCAGTTCCCCAGGGCACTGTGTACCCAGTCACTGGCTCCAGGCCCTGTTGCCATGAGCTCCTCCACTGAGAACTACCTCTCCCTTACTGCTAGGCAAAGCACTTCCTGAACTCATCCACAGCCTTCTGAGGGTCAAGTTGTGTTTGGGATTGGAGCTTTGAAGAGTTCTTTGCACTATATTGTACTGTATTTGTTAAGTGAGAACTCCAAAGCAGAGAAAAATGCACTGCAGCACTTGTTTAACATTTTAAAATATATATTTATTTTATTTTATGTGTGTGAATATTTTGCCTGCATGTATGTATTGCAACAAATGTATGCCTATTGCCCATGGAGCTCAGAAGAGGACATTAGATCTCCTGGAACAGAAGTTAAGTAAGGGTGTGAGTTGCTTTGTGGATGTTGGGATTTGAACCTGGTTCAAAAGAGTGAACAAGTGCTCTTGACCTCTGAGCCATCTCTCTAATCCCTCCAGTTCTTTGGAGTGTGGATTTTTTCTTGATGTTTAAAATAATACTTAGTTAATCACATCCAGACATCTCTAAATCTCCAAGGACTAATGCTCGTTCCAAACTCTCTGCTCCCTCATGGGACCCTACTGTGCCTCTCAGTACTTCCTGCAAACAAAAAATGTGGCTCCATAACGAAAGGTTTGCTATAGATTCCACTGCTATTGTCTCTGCCCTCTTCTGCCTGACCATGTCAGCTGGTACATTATACAAAACAAAACAAACAAAACCTCTGTGTTTTACAAGAATGGTTTGGTAAAAAATATTCTGGACATAAGTAGATTGCAGTTGTTGAATCCCCCATAATTGTTAAAATAAGTAAAATATTCAAGTTAAAAAAGAATTGGTTAATATAAGAAATAAATCACTGCTCAGATCTGTTGCAAGTTTTAGAAAGTAAAATCTTTTTTACCGTGTCAGGGGTAGATGATAAAGTTAGTTAAAAGTTTGTTCTCAGCCACAGCTCATTAATAATCTGTAGATGAATGTGCATGATCAGAAAAGAAGATGGTCATGTATGTTGCTTCATCGTGAAATTCTCCCAAATATTCTCTTAAAATACTGTTGATCACATACTGCTCATGAGGAACCTAGAATACAAGGAAAGATGGAATTGTTGTGCATAAAATACTGCTTTGGGAATTACTTTTATTGTCAGTATTTGTAATACTTTAGTATAAAATACTCTAAATATCTGAATGTGTAGTCTGTATATGACATTTAATATGTATTTGAACAAATTTGTAGTTAGAAAATATGTAAAACTTGACTGATAAAGAATTTTTTTAAATTCCATCTATTCAGATTTTTTTTTAATTTAAAACATGGACTTTATTTGTTAAAATAGTTTCTAAGAAAGATACATAGTACTCCAACACCAAACAGATGTTTGCCATTGATGGTGAGCGGTGTGGCAATAGTTTCAGCTTTTCTACCTATAAACACTTATGATGTTATATTACAACATAGCTTTTCATCGCAGAGAAGGTATGCTTGTACTTCTCCTTACTTCATTAAAATATTATCATTATGTGTAAGCATGGCCACATGTGTGCCATGGCATGCGTCTGGAATTCACAAACAACATTTAGGAGTTGCTTATTTTCTTCTACTGTGGGTTTAGATCGAATCGAATTTCAATAACATTGGTTATTGAAATAAGACAATGAATGATCTTCTAAAAAAAGAACTCAGGCTGTCAGGCCTACAGGGTATGATGTCTAGTTTTATGTGAACTTGACACAAGCTAGAATCATTTTGGAAGAGGGAACCTCAATAGCAATAATTTCCCCACCAGACTCGCCTGTGGACAAGCCTGTAGGGTGTTTTTGTAATTAGCAGTTTGATGTGTGATGCTCAGACCACCGTGGATGGTGACACTCTTGGGAAAATGGTCCTCATATCCATCCATAAGAAAACAGACCGAGCAGGGCATGAGTCACAAGGCAGTAAGTGGCATTTCTGCTTCAGTTCTTGCCTACATGTTCTTAGTCTGCTTGAGTTCCTGCCCCAACTTCCCTCCATAATGGACAGTTATCTAGAAACTTAAGATGAAATACTCCCTTTCCTCTCTGAGCTACCATTGGTCACTGTTTTATCTCAGCAATGGAAACATGCTAAGAGGGTAATGCTTTCACCTACTGAGCTGTCTTGTTGGACTGCCATTCAGTATTTCATTTTGTTCAGAAGCAAGTCTACATAATTAACATTGGTTATTGAAATAAGACAATGAATGATCTTCTTAAAAAAGAACTCAGATGATGAAATGTCCATCTTCATGACCACTATTTATGATGATAGAATTTGGAAAATTAAATAAAATATTCTTCAGAAATGTCTTAAAATACCACATCTAATATTTACTGTACATGAAAAATAGGCCAAGGGTTACATCTTACATGAGTAATTTCATTTTACAAAGCATAAAACTCAACTAAACTAAGTAACTCATCTATGCTAATAAATTAGTCATCATAATCCATTAGTTCAGTAACTGCTTGTCTGGCCCTGGAGGTCCAGAAATCTCTAAACCATGAGCCCTGTTTCTGCTGACTCAGTAAAAGAGACAGATAGGTAACTAGCAGTCAGAAGGATATGAAGTGGAAGGCATGCTTGGCACAGGGACTGTGATGTGACACAGACTATGTCATGTGAGATGAAAGTAAAAGTTCATCAGGGAAAAGAGGAAAGATCATTTCAGAGTCACAATCATCATCTGCCTGTTTTAGTGATTGAAGATATGGAATGTCATGGGGAGGGCTGCTGCACTGCATGGCTGAAATGATGTGTGTGCCAGAAGAACTCTCAATGGCCAGTGAACAGACTCAAAGGCACTCTACTGATCTTGGCTTCAAACCCATTGATCATTTAATTTCTTTACACTGACTTCCTTCTTTACTTTAAAAATACATTTATTTGTATATTATATACTTTGTGTGTCAAAACTCAATTACTGTGTCAAGTATGCCTTTCATTTTATATGTGTATATACACACACACAGTTGGTTCTTTTCTTCCACTTGTGAGGATTTAAGATTGAACTCCATTTACCAGGCTAGCAAGGTGTTCTGGCTAATTTTATGTGAACTTGAAATAAGTGTGTACATATTTATCACAAAATATAGTTGTTGGGATAAAAATACATCAGTTAATGCTGCAGTAATAGATCTAAGAACTTGAAGATGTGGGAACAGTAGGAAAACAACATTTCATTAATTAGGCCAAAGGAGTTTCCAAAACTAAACATCAAAACCTTGAGTACCCTGGATAATTTAGGAGAAAAAAAAGGATAAGGGTTCCACACATAACTTAGATTCTCCTCTTTGAGATGAAGCCCATTCATAGTTTAGAAAATTCCTAAGGATGCCTAAGGTACTTATAGCACAGCACAATCCATAGGGAAAGCCCTAAACAACTTAATATTGTAAAACACATGGTCTTCAGAACTGATGTTTCAAGATGGGAAATGTAAATTATAGTAGAACTGATCAATTAGTTTTTGAACCTATGGTGCCAACTTATGCAGTCTTAAGTAAAATAAAATACAGAAGAAAATTCTGGACTTCCTGGACCTCGGAGATCAACTCACAAAGACAGGAAGAGCATTGGCCACAGATGAGGAAATCATAAATGTGAGTCATACTGTGTTTTTGCCCAAGAATAATAACAAACAAAGGAACAAACACTAATGTTCTTTTTAGCTCTTTCCAAAAAGAGAAAAAAAATCTCCAATATAAGCAAGGAGGCCAGGCCACTGTACAGGAGCTAACAAGTAAAGGCCTGTGGGAGCTGTGCAAGTGAGGGCTTGCTGCCTTGTGACTGCTCTAAAGCACAGCCTTTCAGGGAACACATGTGACATGATGGTGTCAAAATGAGTAGCTACAGTGATGAAGCAGTATGAGTCAGAGAGAAAGTTATACGAGGAGATAAATGTGTAGATCTCTGTGTGCCACATGAGCACATGCCTGTGTATATGTAAGACTGTAGTGCATACAAATTCACAGAGTAAGATAGTACAGGGTTAGCTCTTAAAAATCTGAAAATGGCTGCAATGTGTCCAGTCCTGTGTTTTTGCCACTCACCTCTTGAGAGATGGAGTCTCCATTTTTTTCTCTCTGCTCCAGGTACAACTCTGTGTGTGATAAAATGAAGGCCATCTTATTTCCTCACAGAGGTGTTAAGTGTGTGTGTGTGTGTGTGTGTGTGTGTGTGTGTGTGTGTGTGTGTGGTGTATGCGTACAACATGTTTGCCAGAAGAAGATGTTTGATGTCTGTTTATCACCATTGACATTATTCCTTCAAGGTAGCATCTTTCACTGGCAGCCAGCAAGCCCTAGTGATCTTCCAATCTTCTTGCCATCCAGCACTGGAATCATAGGCAGAAGCTAGCACACTTAGCTTTTACATGGGTACTGGGGACTCAAACTCAGGTTCTCTTGCTTGTGTCAAAAGCACTTTTATACAGTGAGCCATTTCCACAGCCGAGATAAAAGTAGTTTGATGTGACTGGATTCTCTGGCTATGGTGGTTGATGCAGGAAGCTTGAGTCCCAAGTATCTGATTCAGCCCTTAGTCCTCACATGTATTATATCCATTTCTGGTTCCCATGACCAGTCAGCTTGGTTCATCTCAGACACGAGAATAAAGACACTTCCAGGGATTGTGCTCCAGGCCTCAAATCCCTGCAGACTAGACCGCAGATGTCACAGGACAGAAACAACTACCCCACACAATCCTTGGTTCATCTAAAATAGGCATTTTTAGCCACCAAATTTTGAGACCAATTTCTTATACATAAATAAATGACAGAAACAAAAGAAAACACCAGCTAATTTTTATTTCTGAAAGTATTAAATTTGAAATGTTTTTCTCTTTCTTTTTCAGAATAAAAATGGAGTTGCTAGATTCTAGGATCTGAGTATTTTGCACTAATCATCACCAAGGTCCCACCAATCAGCAATATATACTAAGGACACTCAGATTTGTTAAGCTAATAAATTCTACCAATCTAACAAATGGGGGAAACAGCTCAATTTTACTGAAATTTGTACAATAATTTCTAATGCAGCATGTCATCATCCTGTAAAATGTCTATACCCTTTGGGACATAGACAATAATATATGGAGGGATAACTGCATAGGTCTTAATATGGTTGAGCTACATTTCCATTTATGAGAATGAGGAAATATCAGAAAATACTGCTGCTGTCCAGCTGTTGCACTCATGAATTCACAGCAGCTGTGGCCATCCAAACATGACCTGCATAAGCTCAAGTCAACCCAAATTCCTGCATGGACAGATTGGCACTCATATGGCGCCATGCCCAATGGAGGAAATATTGGCAGCTGATGGCTTCTGAGAGACAATTATTTTTCTTTGGAGGTGTGGACAGTGATAGGTTGCCCAGTTCAAGTGGATGGTCCTATATGTACATATGGAAAACACTAATTGGACTTAGAATATTACCAAATATATAAAAAGGCAATTGAGTTTAAGAGAGGGATATGGTGGGGGATATTTAAGAACAGATGACACAAGAAAATGTGGGTCACTTGATCAAATTTTACTGTATAAACATATAAAATTCTCAAAAAATAAATTTAAAATACCCAGAGTGTTTAATAACACAAATTGCCAGAGAATATACAGTTTAATGATACTTTTATTCATTTAAAAATATGGTATTCCAGACTCAGAAGGACAAATATGGTGTATTCACTTACATGTGAATATTAACTGTTAAGTCTTTGATAAGCAAACTACAATCCATATACTCACTGTGATTCAGTAAAGAGAAAAGACTGCTTGAGGAGGTTCTATAAAAACCTAATACAGTGGAAGCTTCCTAAACATATACATGTTCAAGTGTGATCTAAATGAAATCACCCAATAATGAGGGAGACACAGTCTCAACATCTCTCATCACCAAATGAAGCTTTCAGTACCAAGGATGGGTTACGTCCAATCAAACTGTTGACCAAAAGGCCCCAAGGGAATCCCTAAACAACCCAGACTATTGCACAAATTGCATTTAATATTATAATAAAACACAGAGCCAGATATTAGGGAAAAGCTTAACTATCAGAGAGAGGAAACAGAGCACAGGCACTTCTCACCTTACCAGCCCCTCGGGTCTCTGTCCTCCAATTCTCTGACCACAAACCTCTCTCCCCCAGCCCTCCATGGTAGCAGCAGAGGAAACTGAACTCTTTCCTTCTCCCCTCAGCCCTGAACAACTTTACTAGAGCCAAGATTAAAGGCATATGCTACCACTGCCTGGCTGTTGAATTTACACAAATACAGATGGATCTCTGCCTCCAGAGTGCTGGGATTAAAGGCATGGCTCACCACTTCCTGACCTTCGTGGCTTGGCTGTAATTGATTCTATCCTCTGATATTCAAGACTATTTTTATTAAATATACAATATATCTCCACACCAGACTGTTGCCAAGGCTATTGATTGTTCTTCAAAAACTGATGATAAGGGTCCATTGCTGAAGACAACACCTACAGAACTCATTGAACACTGTGAAGTTGAACTGAAGTTGGCTGATGCTTGTCTAGAGCCTTGTCCTCTACTGACTAGTAGGATGGGAGAAGAAGTAGTGTGATCTCCGAGTTGGGAAAGGAGAAGCATAATTAGAATATTTATAAGAAAACTATCTTCAGTAAAATAAAATTAGGGAAAAAGTGAAAAAAATCTATTGTTTAATCACTTAGAAGATCATTACAATATTTGCCAGTTGTTAGGCTTGTTTTTGGTATTAGAGTTAAATCAATAAAAAGTACATAAACAAATAAACACTGTGTCCTTGGCCCTCCAGAGTTCAGCCCATTGGCAGACAACAACCTATGTCTGTGTGCAAAGATCAATCTGTGTAAAGAAGAAACACAGCATTAGGAGAGTGGCTTCTCTGGGGATGGAAAGGTAGAATGGACAAGCATTGGGCTGATGCGTAGATCTATTTATATTTTCTTTATTTACAACTGTTGGAACAAATATTAATATTAATATTAATATATTAGTATCCATAGAAGGTTGGTAGCTATTATATAGTCCTTTCATTTGGTTTCAACTGCTTCATTAATTTAAAATTAAAAACTGAATATCATTACACTTTTATACAGCATTTAGTTCATACGGAAACACAACCCTGACATGTGTGTGCATGCATGTATACAGGCATGAGAAGATGTGTGTGTATGTGGAGGCTAGTGGCCAACATTGCATGTCTTCATCAATCACTCTCTACTTTCTTATTGCTTTGAGATGGGATCTCTCACTGAACCTGGAGCTTGCTGATTGATAGACTGTGTGGCCACCAAATCCTAGGGGTCTTTCTGTCTGTGCCTCCTGAGCACAGACAGAAAGTTACAGGTGCGTTTTCCACCTGCATGTACCTTTCTCTTTGTCACATGGGTTCTGGGGGTTGAGCTCAGGTCCTTAAGTTGTAGAGCAAGTGCTCTACCCACTGAATCATTTATCCAACCCCAGGAAATACCTTTCTTACCAACATGTGACATTCATGGGTGATAAAATCTACAGTTTGTTGAAGTCTACAGAAGGAGGCAGTGTGGTATATGAAGAGATTCTTGTCTTGAAATACAATAAATAAATAAATAAATAAATTTAAATTCTCTTGTCTCTTATTCCTAGTACCTGTGGTGATATGTTTAACCTCTCTGAAACTACATGGAAGGGAGCAAACTTTGCTCTGTGGATGCTTTGTTCATGCTAGAGCTGAAGTAAACACATAGTGAGTATTTATCCAACACTGGGATACAGAGGGGAGCCAGCTAGGGCTCAGTGCTTCATAGACAAAGCCCATGATCCACAAACTGTGTCGACACAAATTGGCAGGAAAGTCAGAGGGCCACTGTGGACTGTTTCAGATATTTGAGGGCAGTACCTGTTGGATCCTGCTTGACCTTTTAGAGACAGCTATTTCCCAGCTGTCATCATAGATGATGCAATAGTCCCTGTGTTGTGGTTTGTCTTTTCTAAGCTTAATGTTGGTCAGTTGCTGAGATAAAATACAGCCTCATCCTACATGACTCCAGAAATTTTATGAACTAGGGTGACCAGGGAATGAAGAAATGGCAGATATTAAAGAAAAGACACACACACAGACAGAGAAAACTTGGAATTGGAGTCTGGGCTTTATGAGGGAGAAGCCACAGCACTCTGGAAGCTTGGCATGTTTATTACATACAAGTGAACAGGGAAACATAGTTATTGTACATGATTGATCAAGGAGGCGGGCTTTATAACATACAGCTGGATCTAGTGTCTGTAGGGAAGCAGGCCAGCAGCACACACTGTGGATGCTTTCATTTGGATCTGAGGATGGCGTTGTCATCCCTCTGAGCCTCACCCAGAAGGCTTTGCAACTCTCAAGGGTCTGAGTCCTTAACATGGCCACACATGTCACCAAAGCACATTTACTCAAGACCTCACCCACTTCCCTCAAAATACCCTGCCCATGTGAAAATGTGTATGTAGAAGGGAATGGTGTGACACTGGCCACTGTGAGTCAGTGGTTAGAGACTATGATGTGCAGAATACAACATACTTCTTGGTAGTAAGAATGCTAGTTTAAGATAAAATAAAAATATTATTTTTAATTTATGTCCACTACACCTCTAAGTGCCAGTACTGTTATTAGTTTGGATGCTAGTTCTGATTAAGGTGTTTCTCCCACTTTAGAAAAAGTACTAGGCATTTCTTTGACATAGGCCAGGAATCTCTGAAAATTCTGGGAATTGTGAATACTGCCCATCCATCTCCGTGACACATTTATCATGATAAATACCAAAGAAGGCAAGTCTATTATCTTCATTTTTCACAAACTGAGGAGTGGATATATATTTTGTCTTGTCCATCAGCTTAAGAGTATTTTTCAGGATCTCAGTGTCACCACTCTGCAAAGTCCACACCCTAACCACTATCTCTGCTGTACCCATGTCTATGACCATATGAATTCTATACCTGTGTTAAACAGTCCATGCAAAGAGAAATATCTTATGAGGAAATATGTCAACCAAAGTATAGAAAGCTTGGAACTTCAAGTTTCAGTTAGAAAAAGTTCAATAGAAATAGAAGAAAAGTACTACAATTCTGCAGAGCCTCAGAGATCATCACTCTTTGCCACAAGCAGAGTGAGGATAAGAACCACTTTCTGGCAGACCTATGTAATGTAAGATGCTCTGCCCAGGATTACCATCAACATGTGAAATATGCATTTTTTGAAAGCCACAGAAAGGCAAAATCTGGCCTATATGTGGGATCCAGGTGTGGTGGGGGCTGATAGAAACCAGCCATTCCACCTCAGGTGTCCAAGTTATTCAGAATATGCAGTGTTTATTCTGAGCACCTAGTACAGCAACTGCTGCCTGTGAATGCTCAAGCAATCCTCACTAAAAACCTTCTTCTATGAGCTTTATTCTTATATAATGCATAAAATACTGGCTTCCTTTGTGCTCTCCAATAGATAACAGCATTTCTCCTTGTGTACAATTTTTAGCTTCTAAACAGTGCTTAGAAACAACAAATTGAGTGTTTAAGAAAGTTGACCAGTTCAGGGTCAAATGTGAGAATGTCAGAAGTTATAAAGAGCCAAAGATCAGAGTAAAAGTAGATGAAGCTTGGACTGAATTGAATCAAGATACTTGTATGACAGTGATGCCAAGTGAATAGAAAGTACCCACAGGATTCATTTGTGCAGTGCAGTGCCAGAGAACCGTAGTTATGATCCAGGCATTGATGCCAATCTCAGCAATGGTGTGACAGAAAGACTGTTCTGGAACTTGTGATATGCCTGGGGTCTGCTCTGATTACAAGTGTTGGTGGCATCAAGGGCCTAGCTCATGTTTTCTTTTATTCCAGAATCTATAATCAGTGTAATTGTAATCTATCAGCAATGCAATTGTGCCATTTAGTGCTGATTTTGTAGGGTGTGAGGTTTCTAATTACATCACACCTGGAAAAGGATGTGGTAGAAAGCACTGCAATATATCACAGCACATTTTGGATGTTTTCTCCGGGGCACTAGGGAACTATTTGGTTGACAGGCCCTTTATAGATAGAGAGTATTAAAGAAATGCCTTTTCTTCCTCACACAGCAAAAATAAACTGCCTTGAAAGAACATCTATTA
This sequence comes from Sigmodon hispidus, assembly GCA_004025045.1. Lineage (NCBI taxonomy): Eukaryota > Metazoa > Chordata > Mammalia > Rodentia > Cricetidae > Sigmodon > Sigmodon hispidus. The sequence goes on from PVIH01015093.1 coordinate 21,605, forward strand.
ACAATATCTTGGGAAATTGAAGTGTTGTGTATTGCTTTGGTTATTAGATATGGTATTCTCATCACACTTTGAGAAAATGGAAAATAGAACATTTCGTTAGGTTAAGGACAAAGTATGGAAAATAGAAGCAAACAAAAATCAGATGCACTTCCCTTCCATTTTCAGCCTCCTCTCTTCTCAAGGTGTTTGCTCACAAGTCAGCCTTTTGGTCATGGTTGGCTTCTGTCTTCTTCAACTTTATGAGAACACATGTCAGCTATATGGCAAATTGTACTTGCTTTTTCCAAAGTAGGAGAAATTGTATTCATTTGCCATGTATTAACAAAGTTGTTGAATTATACCATCTTACATACCATCTTACATTGACTTCCATATGCTTCATGGTATCATTTGCTATTAAGTAATACTACTAATAGTAGTAGTTGAATGCAATATGTAGGAAGAAAGAATACAGAAAAAGAAACTTGTTTGGCTACTCTTCTGACACCAGGCTTCTAGTATAACTAAGAAGAGTAGAAATATATTTGTCTTTGAAGATGGATTTATACATTGCTATTTTTACTTACTATGTTCTTGAGGGCAGTGTAGCCAACTTGGATAAAAATAAAATCATCATAATGGATTTTGGACTCACAAAAGAAAAAAAGTGACTGAAAAGAGAAAGGTAGAATTTTTTCCCACTGATTTATTGATCAAGGAGGCTCTCCTTAGAAGGGTGCAGATCATAAAATAGTAGCAGCATATAAATAAAGTCTGGTGGCTGATTTGCATAATCTCTTCACTCAGGAGGCTAAGGCAGGAGGACTGCCATGGCTCTGAGGCCAGTTCAAGCTTCATAGTGAGCTATACATTATTTGAGGTTATAGACTGAGACCATGTCTGAGAACTAAAACAAAGTACACAACAAACAAGAATTAGGGTTTGTTAAGGGGAGAATATGGATCTTCTAAAATAATTTTGTTATAATGAGTATACTAAAATCCACCTTTCAAAAGGTTGTGCATCATTCAGAAGAAAAACTTCTATCAGAGGATTCTATTTGAAATTGCTACTGGTGACAACAGTGCTGACATCTTAACTTTGTTAACATGGCTGACAATGATTTTCTTTGCTACTGTCTTTAAATAGTTCACATCATTTTAAACTTTATAATTTAAAATGTTTTCTTTAATAGTTATATTTTCCAAGTTTGGCCACTATAATAATATTGAGAAGCATCTGAAACAGGATTATGCTATGAAATTTGAACAACATCTAGCATTTTCAACATTTGCCTCTGATCCCTTCTATACATTGACAAAACAATTTTTTCACCTATCAGGGATCATTGCAGAAGAGTAAGCAGAAAGGTTGTAAATTCTGGAGGATCAGGGAGTTTGCTGAGAGAGTGTGTCTACTAAGAATATCAGAAGCTACACACATGTAGTCTCACCAATATGACCTGAACAAGGAGGACACCAAGAGACAAACTAACGTGGGTTTGGGGAGCTCATAAGGCCTCAGCCCTAGATAAAGAACTACAGATAACTAAAGAATGCCAGGAAAGGGAGAGATAGTCTTCCTAGGAAAGAGTACAATTGATTATTCAATATCAAATGGTCAGCTCTGAAAATATACATATGGGTAACATACAGATTGATATTCATAAATGTATATGTATTTGTGAATATAAATACATACAAGTACAGAAGAAAGCAGATAATTGGGGAAACTACACAAGAGGAATTGGAAAGAAAAGCAAAAGGAAAAATTACATAATTATATTAATCTCAAAAAATAAAAATTATTTTAAAAAATCAAATATGTTTCTGCATTATCTAGCCTGAGAAGAAAAATGTGGGAAAATGTGGCAAAGCCAAAACAAGTAGGGGAAAAAGTCACAGACATATTATTTGAATGCGGGGCAAATGTTATAGGGTTTAACTGTGTACAGCAGGGTAAAGGTTTTGCAAGTCAAGAGCTGGAAGTAGAGATTCCAGCTTAGTAGACAATAGGTGTCTGCCAAAGTCTGTGATGGCAAAGGCAGAGTGGAGCTTTCTTTTCTCCCCTAGTTGTGGATAATTGTTAAGTATTTAATAAATCCTGGAATATTAGAGAGACCACACAGTCAAATCCTAGGCAAACAGCTCAGGAAATCCTTGATCCTTGAATACAAGGATAAACAGCTAAGTCAATCACACACACCTTTAATCCCAGCACAGGGAAAGCTGGGAGTGGTGACCAACATCCTTTATCCTATAACTCAGAGACAGAACTTCTTCTGTCTCTGTGAGTTCAAGGCTGCATGCCTTTAATCCTAACCTGGATGGGATAGGGTATATAAGGGCTCATAGAAACCAGGCAGAAGCAGAAGTGTCTGACAGAAGCGACTGACAAAGGTGACAGGCAGAGAGACCAGGAGTGAGGCTGAGAAAGCTGCAAGACAGTTTGGTGAGAATTGACTGTGGTGCTTCCTCTCTCTGATATTTCAGCCTTCCCCAATATTTGGCTCTGGGTCTCATTTATTACAACCCAAATTCATGTTGTTACACCGAGTGTCTACACTGTGTTTTGTCACCAACGTTCTTGAGTTCTTTAACCTTTCCCTTTCTAATGTGCAGCATACCACTTTTGTATTTATATCAGCATGAAGGTTTGGGGACTGGAGTGACAGCAGAGTGGTGGTTCTATTTCTAGCACTCATACATATCTGAAGCATAATAGGGTCAGAAGAGAGGATCCACTCTGATCTAGAATAACAAGTCATCCGATGAATTGTTGTGCCAACAAAAACTCTTTTGTAATGTGAACTTTGTTTCCTTACTGAGTTGTGCCCCAGGGTTTGACATCATCTGCTGCTACTGTTAAGTTCAGACTCCTGTGAACTCTAGCGAGAATTCACCAAAAGCATCTTCCAATAATACAGTCAGCCCCAGGAAAGACATCTGAGCATTAATCAAAACTGGTATGAAGGAAAAATTCTGGTAATTCTTTTAGGAGATGAGAGTAACATATTTTTGTTTTCAGTATTTCCTAGATGGCACACTGAGTATGTTTAGAGAAATTTAAAGCACTACAAAACTGTGAGAGTAGAAGCTTTTTAAACAGTGAAATTCCTTAAGTCTTTTATATTTTTCAGCGTAGAACTTTGTGAAATAAAATGTCATATTATGAGTTCAGTTTAAGACTTTTGGAAATATGAACATGTTATTTCGAGTACTTAACCATTTAGGAGAATGTCTTTGTTATTATTCCTGGTATTAATTTCAGTTATACTGTATTTAATGGTCGTGGGAAAGGTAGTTGCAATGTTCTTTGTTCTTGCTTTGCAAGATTTTCCAAAGCAACTCGTCAACATACTTTTTATAAATCGTTCCAGTACTGAGCAGGAAAAGTCATGTTAAAATGCCGTAAGTATATATTTGAACTGGTGTGTGTGTGTGTGTGTGTGTGTGTGTGTGTGTGTGTGTATGCTTAGAGAGGCCAGTGGTCAACATTGTGTGTCTTCTTGAATTATTTTCCACCTTATTCTTTTGAGACAAGGTTTCTCATTGAAAATGGACCTCACCTTAGCGGGGCCTTCGATAGCTCAGTTGGTAGAGCGGAGGACTGTAGTGGATAAATGGACCTCACCAATGAGCTAGACCAGTTGACTAGTGAGCCACAGAATCCATTTATCTTCATCTCTTTGCTGCAATTTGAACTCAAATATTCATGCTTATACACATGAGTTTACCTATTAAGCCTTATCCCCAGTCCCTGGGCTGAGTTTCTTATGTATGAATAAACAGTGTGATGAAAGCAATAAGCTATTTTGGGATTGCTGGAGGACAGAATTGGAGCTCTTTGTAGAACAAGCCAATATCTATAATCTCAGCACTCAGGAGGCTAACATTGGAAGACTACCACAATGCCAACTTGAAGAGCATGTTTGAAACATGAAATAAGTAACCATGGCACACATAAATCTACAGTTTTGCAGTGCGATGAGATGTATCAGCCCAAATTTCTAGAACACATTACTATAAAATATCTGACAGCAAACTCTGGACTCAATGTGTGTGTGTGTGTGTGTGTGTCCCCATTACTCTTGATCATTGACATCCAAGTTATCTGTGTGGTACTGAGATCAAAAAAGGTGAAATTCCCTTTTTTCTACTCCTGTCTGTTTTCAAGATATTTGCTTAATTATTCTTCTGTCTGAGATCTTATTGGTAGATCCCTCAAACTAAGTCAACAGCTGTGTGAATGAGGGATGCTCTGATACAGTAGAAAAACATGAGTCTCTTTGGTCTTGGCCAGTTACAGGATGAAAGCTAGACTCCTTGAGAAGGAAATTTGTCTTCTGTGCCCTCAGATTTAATTTTCATCAGCCGTTTTTTTTCCCCCATCAGTATGGAAACTCATCTGAAACCTCCTAAGAAGCCAGATGGGCTAAATCCATGGGGCTGTGGGGTTGGCAGAACTCTGACCATGACTGTTTGAAATCAACTTTGTAGATGTTACATTTTTTCCTCATTGCTTTGATTCTTCATGTTCAATATTATGTCTAATCTTTAGTGTGGACAATTGTAAAGGGGCCTGCCTGGCCATCGAGACAATACCACAGTGATGGCAGTTATTATGGGCACCAAATGAAAACAGCTGTGTCCAGTGAGGTTGTCTTATGGTTTTTACATGGTTAGAATAGAATCTAGAAATTGAGAGCAGAAGCAAATCTGTTTGTGTATCGAGGAGCATGCATACCATGAACATGTTAACACTATAAGCATCATCCTTGATTAATCAGTGCCAGCAATGTTCTCTTCCATCTAGGGGTGACTTCTCTCTTTGTCTTTGCATACTATAATCTTGGATAGTAATTACTGGGCACAGCCTAAAAGTAAGGAATGGGAAATTATGTTCGTCATCCTTGAATGTGGAGTATGTACAGAAGTTATTTGGAATTTTTCTACTTGGGAGACTTGTCTATTCTTACTTCTTTAATTTTTTTTATGGCAGCATGAACTCTTGATGAGTCCATAATTTTGACTGTCACACAGTGATACTTCAGCTTTTGGCTTTGGTTCTTGGATATTCTTTTAGTTTCCTGTGTCCCTTTAACATATTGTCATCAAATGTGCTTCATTTTGTTTTTTTCTTCCCTGTCTTGGGTACTTTCTCCCACTACATACATACTGTCTCTGGCTCATCATGTATTTGTCTGCCCAAGTCCTAAAGCTAGGCACATCTTGTTTATAAAATTTTCATTGCTTTCATTAGTATTAGTTTATATTGGTGTTGTTGATGGTATTAGAAGGCAAGATCTGTATGTTGGATGTACTTACTCTTACAAGGGAATCTTTACTTCTAGGCCTCCAGATAAGCAGAGTAATAAAATACATGTGTGTGTATGCAAACTTCTGTAATACAATATCTAACAGAATTTTTATTTAACCATTGATAAATCATACTGGAAAATACTAAACACAAATACCTCTATCTTTCCCTTATCACATGGGCCATTTTTCCCTTACCTATCTGGAACTCCTACCTCCTGTAATGATAATGGTTTCCATCATTCACCATCAGTTTGCTTAATTATTCTGTTTCAGTCTAAATGTAGAGTGTTTCACATAATGAGCTCATTCACCCATAGGAACCGCTTTATCAGCCAGTACATGCTGCTTATGGACAGTTTTTTATTACTTTAATCTTAATCACCTTACTCATTTCCAGAGTTAATTTGATTATCACTCTTTGCCTTAACACTCTTTGTTGAGCTTGATTTGTACATTTTTTACAATTTGTTTCTTTTGTCATGTTCTTTTTTTCATTTTAGATTAATATTTTTGAACATTTTGAGTTTTGCACAACATAATTTATTCATGTTAACCTGCCCAACTCTTCCACGATTAATGTTAACTTTTTTTACCCATCCATCTTTTTTGTCCTTTACAAAAGCACTTTGAGACCAATTTTTGCTTCCCCAAATATATTTGCATGTGAGGTCCCTACTAGAGGGTAGTCAACTTATCAGGGGCTACATTTATAGAGAAAACTGAAACTAACATTTGCCACTTTTTTCTTGGCATGTGCCCAGCTCCCCTCTTCCATGCTGAGGTTTTGTATGGCTTTGACTTATTGCTCAAAACATGGGCTCTGTGTTCATTGTCCCATCCATATGTACAGCTGCCTTGCTGTATCCAGAAGTTGTTTCCCTGTAATCCTCCGCAGCCCGTGCTTCATGCTCCATCTTCCAAAGAAGAATTCCTGAGCCTTGGGAAGGGTAAGTGGCATATATATCCCATGTAGGGTTAATTGTGCTGTTACCTTTTGTTTTCTGCATTTTGCCCAGTTGTGGGTCTCAGTGTTAATCACCACCTACTGCAAACAGAAGCTTCTCAAATGTGGTTTTGTTTTTTGTAATTTTTAAACATGTAGTGGTCTATGAGTATAATGATAAATTATCAGGAGTTGGTTTAATGCTATGCCCATTTAGTAGCACAATATTAATAGGTTCTCTTTTAGGGATGATGTCAGGCTCTTGGCCTTAGAGTGATGCCAGACATTGGTTTCATCTTGTATAGTAGCACTTAATTCCAGTCATAAAGTCATTGTTTACTTTTGTAATGTTCATACCACTATTGTACCTGGGGACATGACTTACCAGGCAAGTGCTTATAGCTCACACAGTTTTCAGCTAAGTATTGTTAATGGCTACTTTCCCCCTACTGTGGCTTTCAGAGTCTCCAGTACTATGAAAGCTAGGCAGTAAGTGAAACTTCCAGGTCCATCCAAATTTGATTTCATCACGTTCTGTGATTCAAGTATGCGATGTCTTTAGCAACAGTCTATTATCCTTAAGTTCTGGAGGCTAAACAAGAGCAATGACAATAACCTGTAACGTTTGGGAGGGATCTATGGAAACTCATTGTCCCACAATTCCAAAGGATGTAAAGCCATAAATTAGCCAGGTCCCAGGAATGGATCAAAATGCCTTTTAAATCTTTGTATAACCAAGAGGGCATTTTTCTTTTCTTCTGTTCCTTCTTTCTTCTCTCTTTCTTCCTTTCTTCTTTCCATTTTTTTTTCTTTTTTTCTCCTCCTCCTTTTGATAAGCACTATGTATTTTGGCAAATATGAGACTCATATATCCATTCTGTTTTTATGTACACTGCATTATTCACAACCCACATAGTTTTACTCACTTAACTCCTCACAAACTTCTAGCAATGACCATGGATCTGCATACTCTCTTCATGCTTTTTCTTCTAGAATGCCATATAAATGGGACTATATAGAATGTAACTGTGGACTGGCTTCCTCTATGTATGAACATGTAGTTGTGATCATCTGTGTTTCTGTGTGACTCAACATCTAGTTACTTTTTATTATTTATTAATGAATCACTTTGTTGTTTGAGTTTTGTCCTTTTAAGAATGTCTCTCCCTGACTGGCCTTGAACTTAAAATTCCCCTACATTTGGGAATACAGGCACATGCAACCATGTGTGACAATCTAAATGACATTAAATTCAGCAGGAGAAATAGACAATAAATATAGGTGAGATTGGCCAGCCACCTTGCACCTTGCCTACACAACCTTGACACACTTGCTCTCTCTCTCTCTCTCTCTCTCTCTCTCTCTCTCTCTCTCTCTCTCTCTCTGTGTGTGTGTATGTGTGTGTGTGTGTGTGTGTGTGTGTGTGTGTGTGTAGGCTAGAGGCCAATGTTGGGTATCTTCCTTAATCTCTCCAGATTATCTTTTGAGACAGGCTTCTTATTGAATTTGGAGACCACTGATTCAGCTAGGCTGGTTGACCAGCAAGCCCCAGGGATCCTTCTGTCTCCAAGTCCCCATCTCCAGAATAATAAACATGTGCTACAGCACCTGGTCTTGTACATGGGTTCTGGAAGTTGAACTTTGGTCCTCATGCTTCTAAAATAGACATTTTTACCATTGAGCCACCTCCCAGCCTTAGAACCTGAGTTTTTACACATGGCTTTAAGGTCTTAGGCTTAACTCATGCTTTGGTCCATTAACACCTTTACCTTTATAGTTCATTCTTAGAATTTCTCTATAAGGTGATATGTAACTGAGTGTTGTCTTAACATATGTAGTTGACAGAATTGCTTTGTAATTGACATATAACTCAGTATTACCTTAACATATGTGGTTGACAGAATTGCTTGGCAATTGACATGTAGTTGAATGTTGCCTTAACATATGCGTTTGACAGTCACTTTAGTGTGACATTAATTCCTGTGGCTGTGTTCTCATACTCATCAGTAGAAAATTTAACATACGATGATGCAAAGCTCTTGAAAAAGAAACACAAGGGAAATGTTGGGATGCTATTTCAAACTTCACTAGGCTTAAGATATGTAGTTTTGAATAAAACCTGCATAAACAGGCCTTTTGGATACTTCTCTGCTTAATGAGAAGCATGCTCTGAATCCTCAGAGGAATCTATCTGGATAGTATGCTAAAGTCTAGAAAACAGCTCTGTGGAAGATATTTACCAGAACACAACTATTAAAGTTAAAATTAACCCAGATAATTTTTGTAGTAATGTACTGCAAGAACTCTAGTTGGCATATAATGAAAACCTGGAGCCAGATACTGAGGAAAAAGCTGGAATATCAGAAAGAAGAAATATAAAACAGTCAGTTCTCGCCCAGGCAACTTCTCAGGCCAAACAGGGTAAGTGCTATATTTTCAAGGGTCCTCAGCCTGATTGTTCACTTCTACAGAATTAATGAGACTCTACCTTCTCCTGTCTTATATATCTTATCTTTCTTGCCCATCTGTTTTACTTCCTGGTTCAACTCTGTATCATAATCCTAGAGTTAGAATTAAAGGTGTGAGCTACTATTGCTTGGCTGTTAGGCCTTGAACTCACAGAAATCCAGAAAAATCTCTGTCTCCTGAGTGATGGGACTAAAGGTGTGGGTCACCACTCTCTGACCTTCAGGGCTTGACTGTGGGTAATTTTGTTCTTTGATACTCCAGGCTGATTTTATTAAATGTGCAATATGTCACCACAATAATGAGAATGTCTTTGCTTAAAAGTGTTTTAAATTTAGAAATTCAGATGAGAATCTGTCAAGTGTTTAATATATATATGAGAGACATAATTGCCCTTTCAATTGTATCAGGATATGAACACTATTATTCTTCAATGATTAGAGATAGATATTTTCTCTCTGATGCTTACAGGGATTAGGAAATGTCTACTGTAGAAGAGAATTGCCTCCTCTACCAGAATAAATGACTATTATTACATGAATTACATCATACACTGGAAACTTCTATGTAATAAAACAAAGTGGCTACTGATTGGGGGCCCCTGAGTCATCCTCATGTCAGAGCAAACACAGCTATAAAATTTAATTATAGCTCCATGGAATTTACAAACTTATGTCTAGCTCCAATATGATATACAGAAATATATAATTGATGATCAAAAGTAAAAATTCCATAATGGTTGTTATTCTCAATTTTGACTTCTAGGAATGAATAAGAAGTTACCCATGATATTGACATTTTTATCTTATATTAGTCATTGCTTAAAAAATAATCAAAATAGCACTAAGTTTTTAAGAAAAACCTTATTTCTAGCACTTTAGAAAACCTCTGTGATGCAGTTTTATGATTCTATGCTGATTAGTTTTTTTGTCAGCTTGAGACACACTGAAGTTACCTGGAACAGAGAACTTCAGTTAAGAAACTTTCTTATTCAGATTGGTCTGTGAACATGTCTGCAGGGCATGATTAATGAATGATGAATGAGGTCCCAGCCTACCATAGGCAGTGTCAACCCTGATAATGTGCTCTAGAGTTTTTTATAAGAAGTCACGCTGAGTAAGCCATAGAGAGCAAGCCATAGAGAGCAGGCCATGAAGAGCAGGCACTGGGGAGCAAGTCGGTAAACAACTGCTTTGGTTCCTGATTAGCTACCTCAGTGATAAATGGTAACCTACAAGGCCAAAGAAGGCTTTCCTCCCCAAAGCAAGTTCTAGTCATTTTATCTATTACATCTGTAGAAAGCAAACTAGATAGAAACTGGTACCAGAGAGAGGGATTGCTTTGATGGACCTGATAATGGGTTTTCCTAGAGGAGGGGCTTTAGGAGAGATTTTTGGAACCTTGGATTAGAAAGGCTGTTAATTGTTCAGAGATTAATGAGATTTTATAGGAGTGTGGAAGATAATGCAGATGATGGAGACTCGGCTTGTGAAGTTTCAGAGGGAAGCACTTTTTCTGGACTGTTCATGTACTGTTTCATATTAAAGTCTATGGCAGTGAAACCTTGGTTTATCGGGACAATTGATGCTGACTGTCAAACAGCTTTGCTTACCGAGAGACCAGAATGATTGAGGAGAAATCTGGGAAGTCTTTGCTCAGGGTCCAGCATCAGCATGCAGAAGCTCAGGTAAAGAAAGATCTATGGCTACATTTCACATTTCAAGTGGGCAGCTGGAGTCGGTAATGTTAATGTGTGAGTCTTCCATAGAGTGTACTGGTTTTGGTGGCATGAAAGCTACAGGGTTAAAGGGTCATGGAGGTTAGCTGAGGACTGATTCTAGGAGAAGCCATTGGTGAAGGTGTGGCCTCAGTTGCAGTGGAGACAACAAGATTGAAGAGATCACAAAGAGAAGCTGAGGTTTGGCCTCATGTGGTAGGGTCACCTTCCCTAGAGGCTAAAAGGCCATTGATAAAGCCTATTTTCAGTGGAAACTATAGTATATTGTAAATTCTGGAACATGAGACAACTACCAGGGACAGCAGCATGTATAGAATTAAGCTGATCTGGGCTGTATAAAAAAAAAAAAAATAAGCAAGCAAGCCAGGGGAGGCAAACACCTATGCCTCTTTCCTTCATGGTCTCTGCTTCAGTGTCTGCCTGTAGGTTCCTGCCTTGGTTCCTTTAATGTCAGATCCTAATCTGTAATCCAAATTAAGTCCTCCCCAAACTTGGTTTTGGTTATGATGCTTAGCATGAAAGCAAGCTAAGACAGATTCTATTTACCAGAATTCATTTAGTCATTCATCTTATTATTCATAACTTTTCAGTACTCATTACATATTAAAATCAGGAGACCCAAAGATCCTTTTATTCTGTGGTCTGCTATAAGCAGTATACTGCTTTCTTATGTTCTGTGGCTTGAGACTTATTACGGAACCATTTTTACTTCCAGTTCAAACTTTCTAATATTCATAAATGAAGTCAGGTTGTGACTAATGGATGTCAGTGCAAACTCAAAACTGAGCTATTCTTACTGCACCTGAGGCTCCCAGGCTATGCTCCCACATGCCAGACTCTTAACCAAGTCTCATGAGCAGAACCTAGGCTTACAGTGGAGATTCCCAATCCAAGTCAGGTTCAATGCAGGTTGTTAACTATCTCTTTTGTCCAGTGCAGGAAGGGTGAGGACTTTATCTTGCCTACAGTAGGATACACTGTTTAGGAGAAGAGTTAGAAAATAGATCTCGAATGGATGGTAGGATGGATACTTAAGCTCAAATGATCCAATTGACTTGAAACTAATTACAGAAATGGTACATTGGGCGTATACCCACTCTGGAAATTCAGTTTTTAATTTAGATCAAAGCTAGCATTCATGTCTTTTATCAGCTATCTATTCTTAAAATGAGAAACCATTGTTCAGAGGCGTGGCAGAATTGCACAAAAAATTTCTCAGAAGTCCTAACCTGAGATGAGACTGGCAGGATATGGGAAACCCAACTTGTGACAACCCCACCACTTGTCATTTTATGCTCCAGAATTTCTTCCTCAAAACTTCCCTGTGCCCCCTTGATGTTTCTATGTTATGCTCTATTTCCTTTGGGATTGAAAAGGCAAGAACTGTGTCTTTAGAGTTGTATCCTTGAGGAAACGTCTTTGAATGTTGTCATTTGAATGAAAATGGCCCCCAAAGGCTCATATCTTTGATTGCTTGCTCACAGTTGGTGGGACTGTTTGGAAAGGATTAGGAGGTGAGGTCTTCTAAGGAGGTGGTATGTCACTGGGACTGGCTGGGAAGTTTCAAATCCCATATAATTCTAATCTACATTAGATCTCACTTTTTTTGTCAGCTTTCTGGTCAGAGGGAGTTCTCATCTACTGCTTCAACACAAGGCCTACCTGCTGCTTCCATGTTCCACATTGTGGTGATCATGGACTCTAACCTACTGGAACCATGAACCCCATTAAAAGTTGCTTTGGTCATCGTATTTTGTTATGGCAATAGAAAAATAACTCAGACAGATGTTCAAAAGGAATGATTGGGAATAGAAATTTCTTGACTGAAAGACATTTTTATTAAAAATTAACTTCATACATTTGTTGCATCAGACAAGACCAAATAACATAAAGCACACTCCCCAGTCTTACTTAGTCACTGAATAAAATGGGACTAACCATATTAACAGACAAAATTTCTTTTTGTAGCCTTGGCTAGCCTAGAGCTCACTATGTAAACCAGATTATCTTTAAACTCATAGGATCTGCCTGCCTCTTCCTCCTGAGTTATGGGAATAAAGGCATGCACCACTACACAAACCAGTAACTTATTTTTAAAGATCACAATCAGGATGTGACTCATCTCTCTGTCAGAATTCACTACAGGGTTTGTTCAGGTCAGATGAGTCATGCCAGCATCTTCAACCCTGGGAAATGACCTTGTTTGTCTGTACCTCCCTAGCTCCATCCAAAACATGTGGAGGGTGGAGAAGTCACCTCAAAGTTTCTTCTTTCAAGTAAGAACAGAACGGTCATGAAGGAGAGATAATTAGAGAGTAGGATCTGTTTTCTTGCACTTCTATGACACAGCTCTTATGTTTTGAAGTCTTAAGACTGGATTGAGACCTAGAAACTGAGACAATCTCATGACCTCATCAAAGCAGCCTGAGAATGCAGTAACGCCTTTGTGAAGCAGACTGGCCTTGGATACCACAAGATTTTGTTAGACAATTAATCTTTGCACTTATTCTCTCATTTAGAGACAGCATTAATTCTATCAATTGTATTATGAAAGCAATTCTGAGTATTTTAATTTTTGTTTGCTATGTATTTTTCTAACATTTTAGTCATATTTCTCAATACAGAGCTACTGAGGTAAAGGTGTTTTACCATTTGCTTTTTTTTTCTTTTCGTGTTTATAGTCACTTACAATTACAGTTATTTTGACTAGAGAGGGGGAACAATTACAGCAGAGCAAGAGAAGCTACTCTGAGCTCACAAGCAGTTTCCTTAGCTATGTCTCTGTCACCAACGCTCTGCCCTCCATACCTGAAGCATTTGTGGATACCGGTCTCATAGAAGGTAGCCTGTCCTAAAAGCCAGTTGTCCTGAAGAAGAAGAAGTAAGTTGGAAGCATTGATTTTGCTTTTAATTATGTCTATGTGTGTGGCTCTGTGTGCACATATATATATAAGAATACAGGTGTCTTCAGAGGTCAGAGGAAGACAGCAGGTCCCCTGGAGCTAAAATTATAGATAGTTAGGAGTCAGCAGCTGAGACTGCAAACTGAACTCAGGTCCTTTGCAAGAGCAGCCAGTGCTCTTAACACCTGAGCTTTCTATCCAGCTCCAGTTTCCTCTTTATCCTCACTATAGTTTCAAAAATATATTTTTTCCACTTTTATCTACATACATGTATATATTTGTGCTAAATTAATCTGTATAGATTAAGCCAAGTAGCAATACATATGCAATGGAACTGTATATAAGTACATAGAAAGTTGTACACTGTGTCTTGTTACTATGGTGTCACAGGGCCTGAAGATTAGGAAGTGGTAAAAAGGCAGAGGATTAAGGACGCCACTCTTAAAACAAGAACATCTCATTGCTTTCTCAAATGGCCTACTTGTTCAGAATGACCTCTCTCTTAGTTTATGCTGACTCATATCATCTCTGAAGGCAAGGAAGATGTGTTGCTATGGCTCTAATCATAAGCCCAGAATATGTCTTTAACCCTGTCAGTTTTCTTAATACTGTGTTTTGACATTGTTTTAATATCAGCATTGAACTGTAATAATTTTCTTCTGCCTACAAGCATTTTGAGTAAATTTTACTCTTTGCTAAACTTAGTATAATTAGAAAATAACTCATCTTACATTGTAGATTATCAAGCATTCTTTGGTATTATCTCCTTGATAATTGAAATTTTCTCACCATTAATGCAGTATCATTCCTTGCTCTAAAGCTTTTTACTTATTAGTTATAAAATCAGGATTTTCTTAACTCCTATATAGTGAGTTTCTTCAGATCTCATTTTACTTTTATGGTATTCATGACATTTCTCCTTTACCATATTTAAAAATTGATTTTGCTTTTAATTATGTCTATGTGTGTGGCTCTGTGTGCACATATGTATATAAGAATACAGGTGTCTTCAGAGGTCAGAGGAAGACAGCAGGTCCCCTGGAGCTAAAATTATAGATAGTTAGGAGTCAGCAGCTGAGACTGCAAACTGAACTCAGGTCCTTTGCAAGAGCAGCCAGTGCTCTTAACACCTGAGCTTTCTATCCAGCTCCAGTTTCCCCTTTATCCTCACTATAGTTTCAAAAATATATTTTTTCCACTTTTATCTACATACATGTATATATTTGTGCTAAATTAATCTGTATAGATTAAGCCAAGTAGCAACTTTCTGCCCTTAGATATGTCTATGGAATGCACATATTATAATGAAAATAAGTATTAATATTTAATATTCATGTTTCACACATATTTTTAATTTTAATTTTATTTAATCTTATTATGTATTTCACATATGTGCATTGTGTATGCAGGCACACAATGCCAGAGAGCACAGGTATATGTCAGAGAACAACTTCATAAGGTCACTCTCATGTTTCACCTTGGTTTCCAGGAATCCAACTCAGACTGTCACAATGGCATAGCAGACACCTTTCCCCAGGAGACAACTCACAGGTGCCCCATATATTTATTTATAAGTTGTACCCTTTAGAAAGAATCTCCAGGTGCTGGGGAGATGGTTCAGTAGTTATATGTGCTACAGAAGACCTGAGTTTGGTTTTTAGTGACAGTGTTGAAGCCTCACAGTTGTCTGAGGTTCCAAAACTTACTTCTGGCTTCTGACCCTAACCCTAACCCTAACCTGCACTCACATGCACATCCATCACCATATATATAATATCAATATATTATATATTAATGTAACATTAGTATAATATGTTACTATTATATATAATTAAAATTTAAAATATAATCTTAAAAAAATAGGTGCAGTCAATTTTTTCTTTGTATTTTACCAGATTGGTTTTTTTTTCTATAGTTCCCCTCAGGCTTCTTTTTGATCAAAACAGAAATACTATAGAAAGCATAATTGATGCTGTTATAAAGGGTGAGACAAAAACATTACATGTGTAATATGTTAATTTTTTGGAATAAGTTATTATATCAAATTAGTACAGGTCTTGATGCATTTATGTACTTTTTTAAAAAATAGTATGCTATTCCAAGACACTTCTTGCTTAACTCTAGACCAGGAGTTAAAAAATTAGAGTCCCCAAGCAAAATTCAGCTGCAGGTTGTCATTGCAAAACAACAAGCATCATGTTGGAACACAGCAATGGTTCCTCCTTTGTGCATGGTCTGTGGCTACACATGGACAGAGAAGCTGTGACAGAGAGAGTCTGGCCACACAGACTAAAATGTTCAACTTTGGTGCTTTATGAAAGAGCTCATTGGCCCTTGCTCCCTCCATATATCAAACTTTTTCCTTTTATTTCTAGTTAGATGTTGAAAAGTAAGGCTAAACTCCAAAATTTCAAAACCACACTTATCTTTCTTTTAAAATCTGTTCTAATCTGACCTACATTTGCTTTGGTGGTGCCACATTCTCCAGTGGTTGAGCTAAAGATTTAGAAACCATTTCTTCACTTCTTAGTACTTTCAGAAATATCTTCCCATCAACCAGGCATTCCTATTGGCTCTTTTCAAATATCTAAACCTCATAATCTCAACACCCATCACCCACACACTGGCTTGGACAAATGTAGTATTTACCGGAATCTTTGTTCCAGTATCCTGATTGGGAAACCTTCTCGTTATTTATTGCTCTTAGATTTATTTGTCAACAATCATCTAAAGTAAGATGGATAAAATGAAAGGCAGACTATAATCTTTCTCTGTTTTTGACTCTATAATTTCCTCTCAAATATTAACCAGAGTGCTTTTTAATAGCTTGTGAAGCTCTTTATGACAACTCTACTCTCCCCAACTTTTTGTTTTTCAATTTTTCCTATCATTCTATTCCAGCCTCTGGAGCTCCTATACTGCCTCTAAGACACACTATTCTCACAACCTTTGCATCATCTGTGATTTTAGCTTGGAATTCCATTCAATTTTTATTTGACACATTTCTTCACATTTTTCTGTGTTTTCTAGGAGGCTATGGTGGTTATCATTAATTGTCAACCAATTAACAATCTGGGTATATCTACGAAAGATTGTCTTAAATTAGTTGATATGAGAAGAACCAGTCCACAGCGGGTGGCACCATTCCATAACCAATGGGTCCTGAACTATATAGGAGTGGAGAAATACAACTAAGAGCAAGAGAACAAGTAAACACACATTCATTCTTTTTTCTGCTATTTACTGTGAATGTGGTATGGCTGTCTGCCTTAAATTCCTACTCTGGTGACTTTTCTATACTAGCTAAAATGAACCCCTTCTTCCTGGGTTGCTTTTTGTCAGGGTATTTTATCATAGCAACTGGGAAGGAAATGAAAACAGAGGCCTTGAGCATCTTATTTATAATTGCAAACATCTGCTACTCTGAAATTTCCTTCATAGGCTCAGTATGTTGTATTGTGCTCTATTTCCTCCACAGTATTTAGTTATGATGTCTTTTGTTTCACTTAGATATCATTGTTTATTTTCTGCTTCTCTTTATTGGAATGTAAACATATAGGATAGTATTTGTGCTCCTGAGTGACTAACCTCAAATAGCCCTTGTATATTTCCTGTGACTAAAAAAAAAAAAAATAACCTTTGGTCTTTTATAAAACCTAATCACAATCTGTTCAGCTGATGCATCTCCTTTAAGACATTTCTTTTTGTATGTATGTATATGTGTCTATGCAATTTATTCTGCATACACTGAAATTATTGAAAATGTCTCTAAATTATTGTAGCATTTTAAAAATATTTTGACAAGATAGTATTTTATTAATTCTTTGAGAATTTTGTATATGCACACAATATATTTTGATCATATTTGGCCCCTAAATTATCATAGAACCTCCTTACATACCCCAAACTTGTGTACTCTTCTTTAATAACACAACTTGTACTTCCCATAAACATATGGGTATGAGACTGTGCACTAGCTGATTGTCAACTTACCAAGAGTTACACCCTTAAGGAAAACTAACTCTTTCTTTCCCAGAGGCTATTAAATACCAATATTTTTAGACAGTTATGGAGGCTCATAAGATCTTTCCCTTTTCTTGCTGAACTACTTAGTGGATTGATCTTGTGTAGGTCTTTTGAGAGTGACCATGATGGCTAGAGATTCCTGAATGCAGTGCTCCTGTCATATTCAGATGATACTCTTTATCCCAGGTGTCCCCCAGCTTCTGCCATCTTCCTGTACTCACTTCTGAAGGGCGTGATTGTCATATAGATATTCCATTTGTGGATGGGTACTCCACAAGAAGTTATTCTTTGCATATTAACCAGTTGTGGGTTTCTACATTAACCAGTACCCACTGCACAACGAAACTTCTTTCATGAAGTCTGAGAGCTTGACTAAACTATGGATCTAGAGATATTAATTTAGAAGACAGTTTGATATCATATCCATTTAGCAAAATAATAGTAGTAGATTTCCCTTGAGGCCAATGAGCTACCCAGGCATGAATTCTTGGCCAAATTTATAGTTCCCATGATGGTTTTTTTCCCTTGTGGATGAGCCCTAAATCTAATCATAAGGCAATTGGTTACCCCCATAACTATCATACCACTATTTCACCCATGGTCAGTTTTACCATTACGATTATTATTGTAGTTCATGGACTTCCAATATGGGTAAGGCTGTTGACTTTTATCCTTAAGCATCTGGAATAATACCTTCTGGCACAGTGGAAATTACCCAATACAGAGGAAGCTTTATGGTTAATACTAAATTAATTCCTCCATGTCATTTAACCAAACTGTGCAACATTTTCAGCAATAAATGTTTGCCACAATATTCTATCTGGCTGACAAACAGGAAAAATGGCAACAGTTTGAAAAATAGTGCATTTTGTGTAAGACTATTTCAGTGACATAAATGCTAGATCATTGTTTGTCCAAGTTTCCTTGTGAAAACTGAATACAATTTTTTACAAACCACATTGATTTATTAATATATTTCCTCCACTATTTGATATCTCAGCATTGTATTTCAAAGTTTTATTAGAAATATTTTTAGTTCATCTGCATTACAGGATTTTTTTTTACTATATATTTTATTTTTCACAGTTTTAAACACTTACACTATGTATTTTGGTCCATTAATGCCCACTCCCTAGATTGTGATCTACTGACAACCATCAGATTCATGGAAAAGGAGAGGCATAGTATTCACTTGTATACCTACTGATGATCCCAGCAAACTCTAATACTGAGATATAAATGCATGTAACACAGATGGTAATAATTAAACTTTGTGGGAAACTGAACAAAAACCAAACTAGCCACATTGTTTTGAGAATCCCTCATATATTGTTGTCATTTGCAAGCTATTTTATCTACAGCCACAGAATCTGTCTCTGATATTTTACCATTTTATGAGTTATCTTGCCCTAGATCTAATCCCATCAACATTTATGATAACCACGCTTATATAAACTTCTCATCTTACCCTAGGTTTTTTAAAGAGCTGAGGCTGAGACAAGGGTTGTAGTGCTAAACCTTCATGGAAGATGAGCAAGGTAGTGACAGGGTAGGAAACAATAGTCAGATGAGGAATAAGCCGCATAATAACTAACTACCTGGCCGTGTCTCTGACAGCTGAGAACAGAGGCACCGACAGAAGGACTCCACATGTATTCTAGAAAGAGGAAGTTCTCGGAAAGTGTGGGAAAGGAAGGCTATAATTCAAAATAATAAAAAGAAAAACAAAAATAATTTTAAATTAGCATACAAAACTTATAGGCTTTACTCAGACACTGTTATAAATGTATGTTATTGTATTTTGTATTAAACATTTTCTTAATTATATGTGTTTGAGTGTTTTGCTTGCATAGGTGTATGTGTACCAAGTATGTCTCTTGGTACACCTACAGAGGTCAAAAGAGGGTGTAAGATCCACTGAGACTGCAGCTGTAAGCAACCATGTGAGGGCTGGAAGCTGAACCTGGGTCCTCTGCAAGAGCAGTAAAACATATTAGCCACTGAGCCAGCCCTTCAGCCCCTATGTTTTTATTCTCATCCCCATCATGGCCCCTCACCTCCTCTGTCTTCTCTTGCTAGACCCCATTTTCTCTCCAATGTTTCCTCCTTCTGCTCTCATGTCACATATTCCATCACTCACTCCTTCCACTTCTACACCTCCACCAAGGTCCTCCTTCTACATACCCCTCCCCCATACACACACTCTAAACTAGATTCAACATATGAGGAAAATAAAAGCACATATACTTGTATTCTTGGATCTGGCTAATTTTACAACATACTGCTTTTCAATTACATTCATTTTTTGAAGTATTAGTGTTTTAATTTTTCTTTAATGCTGAATAAAACTCTATGGTTTACACACATCACATTTTCCTTAAATATTTGGAAGTCTAGGCTTTTCTTTTTCTGAGGTAAACAGTGCAGCAATAAATATGGATGTACAATTAGATATGTAGTAGCATTAGGAATCCTTCAGAATATATGTCAAGATTAATACAGCTTGGTCATATGGTAATTCTATCATTAGTTTCTGAGGGTCCTCTGAAGTAACTTCCATAATAGCTATACTCCACATTAAATCATCTGTGTAGAAGAGTGCTTCTCTCTCTACATCTCCACCAGGATTAGTTATGGCTGGTTTTATTGATAATGGCCGTCGTTACTGGAGAAGATAGAATGTCAAAATAATTGTAGTTTGTTGTAGAATATTATTTTAAGATGAGTTACATTTGTTTATGTTGTGGAACATGTTTTTAATGATGCAAACATATATTGCATTCTTTTGTGTTGCATCTGTTTAACTCTGTGAAGCTGTGTTACTTTGGCTGTCTAAAACACCTGATGGTCTAATAAAAAACTGAATGGTCAATGGCAATGAAGGATAAAGGATAGATGGGGCTGGAAGGCACAGAGAATAGATAAAGGAGAAATCTGGGAAGAGGGAGAAAAAGCAAGAGAAAAGAAGAAAGAGAATATCAGGGGCCAACTACCCAGATACCCAGCCATAGAGTTAAGAATAAGATTTACAGAAATAAGAGTCAAAAGTAAAAGCCTAGAGGCAAAGATAGATGGGATAATTAAAGAAAAGCTAGCTAACAACAAGCCAAGCTAAGGCCGGGCATTTATAATTAAGAATAAGCCTTCACGTTTGGTGGCTGGCCCCCCAAAACAATAAAAACAACAACATTTTGGTCTTCCAATGTGTGGCTAGAGTAAAAGAAAGTGGCTTGTGCTGTACTGAAGCCTAAGGATACTGGAGACTTTTTCTTTCTTTCTTTTATTGAAAATAGATTCTTTTCTCATATAATATATCCTGATTACAGTTTCTCCTCCCTCTACTCCACCAAGTTTATTCCCATTTCCCCCCTTATCTGTACACACTCCCTTTTTATCTCTCATTAGAAAAGAACAGGCTTATAAGGGATAATGGCACAACATAACGACATAAAATATAATGAGATAAAACAAAAACTATCACATTGGAGTTGAACAAGACAAACAGAAGAAGAGCCAAAGAGAAAACACAAGAATCAGAAGTGTACTGATCTGCACACTCAGAAATCCCATAGAAACACTAAAATGGAAGCAATAATATATACCCAGATGACTTGGTGCAGACCTGTGCTCGCTGCCCGAGTCTCTATGAGCTCGTGTGAGTTTTGATCATGTTGACTTAGAGGTCTTGTTTCCTTGGTGTCCCTCATACTCTGTGGCTCTTTTACTCTTTCAGTCCTTTCCTCTTTTCAAAATTCTCTGAGCCCTGAGGGATTTGATAGAAATTTAGGGCTGAATGTTCCAAGGTCTTCCATTCTTTGCATAATGTCCAGCTGCGGGGTTCTGTATTTGTTCCCATCTGCTGCAGAATGAGGTACCCCTGATGATAGCTGAGCAAGATAGTGATATATAAGTGTAGCAAAATGCCATTAGCACTTATCACCATGGTTTTCTGTGTTTGGTTTTTATCAGTAGTATTTTGTTTCACCCTAGGAACTTGGCCTATCTAGCCTCCGGTCACCCAAGCAGTGTCATCTATGAGTTTCAGCTCATGTAGGCACCAGCTTGATTTCAACATGTTCAATGAGTTGTGCAGGTGTTGTTTGCAGCAATAGGGCCTTGTTGTCAGTTCAGGTTCTCGAGAGCAATCTGTAGTCTTGGCAATAGTCTGTGTTGCTTTGGTATTTCTGTGGAACCTCTTTGTCCAACTGCTCAGTTAGATGTAACCCAATCTTGGTATGAAAGTTTCACTTGGTGATAAGAAATGGCAAGTTGTGACTCTGTCACCCCCATTGTCTGGCTACTTTATTTAGATTGTTTCCGTATATGTCTGTATTTTAGTAACTGGATTGAGTTTCCAAATTAACTCTAAATGGGCCTTAATTTTAGCTGTCTCTCCCCATATTCCCTTTCTCATCTCCATTTTCTTTCCCTTCCACCACTTGATCCTGCTGTTCCACACCCCCATCCACTCATAACTACCTGTTTTATTTACCTTTGCTAACAAGATCAATCTTTCTCTCTAGTCCTTATTGGCTGGTTTTGTGAGTCAACTTAATACAAGCTGGAGGCATCAGAGAGGAAGGAGCCTCAGTTGAGAAAAATGCCTCCATGAGATCCAGCTTTAAGGCATTTTCTTAATTAGTGATCAATGCGGGGGGGCAGCCCAAGGTGGGTTGTGCTATCCCTGTGCTGATGGTTCCGGGTTCTCTAAGAAAACAGGCTGAGGAACCTCAGGAACCAGAGGAAGCAAGCCAGTGAGTAGCACTCCTCCATGGCCTCTGCATCAAATTCTGTCTCTAGGATCTTGCCCTCTTTGAGTTCCTGCCATGACTTCATTCAGTAGTGAGCAACAATGTAAAAGTGTAAGCCAATCCCCTACCCCGCAACTTGGTGTTTTGTTGCAGCAATAGAAGCTTAAACTAGGACAAGTTCATTACTCTATACCTACATTCTGGTACTTTATAGACTGTAGCTCAATTATCATTGACTTAACTGCTAATATCTACATATAAACAAGTATATACCATATTTGTCTCTCTAAGTCTAGAATATCTTAATCAGGATAATTTTTTCCTATTTCCATTCATCTGTTCACAAATTTCATGATATCATTTTTAAAAACAGCTCTTATGTAAATGTACCACACTTTCTTCATTCATTTTTTTGGTGGGAGACTTCTAGGTTGTTTCCAGTTTCTGCCTATTGTGAATAGAGCTGCTAGAAACATGTTGAGCAAGTGTCCTTATGGTAGGATTAAATGTCCTTTTAGTATATTCCCAAGATTGGTACAGCTGGATCTAGAAGCAGATTGAATTCCATCTTTCTGAGGACCTGCCACACTGATTTTCATAGTGGTTCTACAACTTTCCACACTCACCAGTAATGGAGGAATGTTTCCCTTGCTTCACATGCTAACCAGCAGAGCTGTTACCTGTTTTGATAGATCTTAGCCTTTCTGACAGGTGTAAAACAAAATCTCAAAGTAGTGTTGATTTGCATTCTGGAGACTTTTTCAAATACGTTAGTCACCTTCATTTTTTTTTTTTGTTAACATTGTCTATTTAATTCATTGGGCTATTAATTGATTTAATTTTTGGTACTTTATTTTTAAAATTCTATATATTTTAATTCACTGTATAGGATACAGCTGGGAAAGATTTCTCTCTCATTCTGTAGGCTAGCTCTTCACTCTGATCGTACTTTCTTTGGGTGTGAAGAATTTTCTCCATTTTAGGTAATCTTATTTGTCACTTTGGGATCACTACCTATTTATTTATTTATTTATTTATTTATTTATTTATTTATTTACATTTAGATAGTGATTTGCCTATGCCTACATTTTAAGTATTTTATATATGTTTTCCTCTAGCAGTTTCAAATTTTACCAAACGGTTTCTGATTCATTTTTAATTGATTTTTGTGCAAGTTGAAGATATTGATATATGCACAAATAGATTTTATAATGCTAATAGTAATGTGTCTATTTTCACATGACTAGTTCTGCCAGCCATGACCTTGCTGTAGTGTTTGTGATGACTCACAAAACAATCAGGAGAGTTTTCCATTGTCTAATATCTTATTTTATTTCTTGAATAAGCACTTTAAAAGTCTTATATTACCTGGGTTAGATTTATTTAATTGTGTTTTTATTGTTTATTTGTTTCTGTTTGTTTTTACTGAAGCTGTTATCTATGGATGTTTTATTAATTTCTTTCTTGAAAAATTTGTTATTTGTGTTCAGAAAAGCTATAGAGTATAATGTGGTGTGTGTGTATGTGTTTGTGTATGTGTGTGTTGATTTTGACTTTGTTAAGTTTTCTGATGAATTGTTTGGGTTCTTATGTATAGGATCAGGTCACCTTCAAATAAGAATACTTTGACTTCTTACCTTCTTATTTATAACCACCACTTCCCTTTTTTCTTGTCTCAATGTTCTAGCTAAGATTTTGAAGACCATGTGGATAAGACTGGAGAACCTAGTTGCACTTGTCTTTATTCCTAGTTTTAGAGGAAATGTTTTTAGTTTTTCTCAGTTTAGTATAATGTTAGAAATAAGTTTATCTCCTCTCAAAGTTTTAAACATAAAATACAATATTGATAGTTAAAAATAAATTGCTGTTCAATATATTTCTAAAATGTATTTATTATCTAATTGCTATATTTTACTTATTACTAATCTTATTTTCTATTCTGTCATCTTTTAAATATATTGAATTTACTGATTTGCCCAAGAACATTCACAGTGTGTTACCCCACACAGGAGTCCTGTATAGGTGTGTGATTTTTCAAAGCATCATTTCCACTGGTGCTGTGCTTCCAGCCTGGATTGCCTTCTACAGACAATGAAGATATTCATGCCCACCTGTGGAGACCTGTCTCCTGAGCCCTCTTCTCACTCTGATAATCAGGCTTTCCAGTCCAGAGCAGAAACACACCAGAGCAGAGAGACAAAGTGGTTACCAGACTTTCATTTCATTTCTTGTCAGTTCCAACTCATACAGATTTATTGAATTATGACAATACAGTATTTTAAGTGCAGTTATTCTGTTTAAAATATATACAAATGATACAGTAAATAAGACAAGATGACAGCCTACAAAATGGGAAACGATTTTCACCAACCCTAAAACTGAGAGAAGACTGTTCTCTAAAATATGTAGAGAACTTAAGAAACTAGAACAAAAAATCTTGAATAACCCATTCAAAAAATGAGGTTCAGAACTAAAAAGGGAATTCTCAGCAGAAGAATTATGATTTTCTGAAAGGCACTTGAAAAAGTGCTCAACATCTTTAGCCATGAGAGAAATGCAAATCAAAACAACTTTGAGATACCACCTTATACCTGTCAGAATGGATAAGATAAAAGGCACAGATGACAGCCTATACTGGAGAGGTTGCAGAGCAAGGGGAACACTCCTCCATTGTTGGTGGGAGTGTAAGCTTGTTCAGCCACTCTGGAATGCAGTATGGCAGTTTTTCAGAAAACTGGGAATTGATTTCTCAGAAAACTGGAAATCAATCTCCCCAATGACCCAGCAATACCACTACTAGGCATATACCCTAAAGATGCACATTCATACCCCAAAAGCATTACCTCAACTAAGTTCATAACACTATTATTCGTAATAGCAAGAACCTAGAAACAACCTAGATGCCCCTCAACTGAAGAATAGATTAACAAACTGTGATACAGCCACACAATGGAGTACTACTCAGCAGTAAAAAAAGAATGACATCCTAAAATTGGCAGGCTAATGGATGGATTTGTAGAGTATCCTTCTGAGTGAGATATCTAACAAGACCAGAAAGACAGGCATGGGATGTGGATTTTAGACAAAAAGCAAAGAATACCCAAACTGCAAAGCACAACCCCTGAACAGCTTGGGATCAGAAGGAACTTAAGTGAGACAGCCAGGGATTCTCCTAAGAAGAAAAAAAAATGGAGAATATTTTAATAGCAAATTTGGACCATAACAGGTAGCGACCAAAGAGAGGTGGGAACAAATCATAAGAGAAGAAGATGGTTGAGTGAGAGGAGCAACAAAGAGAAAGAGATGGATATCTTTATAGAGGAAGCCAATGTGGGGCTGGGAGGGGACTGGGTGCTAGGGAAACCCCCAGGAACCCACAAAATGTCCTTAGATAGGTATATCCTCAACCAATAATGGAGGGGGTGCCCAAACAGGACATCCCCTATAATCAAATAAATAATCACCGTAAGTGATAATACCAAACAATGAATGGAGGTGGAGGCAGAGATCCATGAATAAGCACTGGCCTAGCTCCTGTTACAGCTGAAGGGGGGGCCGGGCGGGGAGAGAGATAGAGAGAAGAGTCTGCATGAACAAAGAAATAGGGAGTATGAGGAGGAGTCCCACAGAGATGACAGCCTAGAGCTCTGGAGAGCCCACTCAATCAAGAACTGTCCCTGGGGAGTCAGAGGACAAAGAACTAGGCCCTCATTAGCATGGGCAGTATGTAGATCCTTGAGGGGTGAGATCAGACTGTGTTCCTGTGCAAGGGCTGGCAACTTGGAGCCCATTCCCTGCAGAGGAGTGTCTAACCCAGCCTTGATATTGGGATGAGAAAATCGGACCAGCCTGGAGTGGATGCTCCATGCTGAGCTGACCCAACCACTCTGGGACTTCTGCCTTTTGGGGGAGGGAATGGGAGGATGGGATGAGGGGAGACTGAAGGTAGACTGAGAGGGATTGGGAACAGGGAAGGGTGGGTGAGCAGGGGGACACATGAAAAAAATTATGAAAAAAAAGAAGCCATGAATTTGGAAGAGAACAGAAAGCTATCTATATGGAAGGATTTGGAGGAAGGGAAAGGAAGAAGGAAATTATATGATTATATTAAAATCTCAAAAGTAAAGCATTTTTAATTAAAAAAATCAAGTACTATAGTTTATACAAATACTAATTCTAGCCTTTGAGACTAGTTTAGATAGAGATTAGAGAAAGATTACAATTCTAATTTGTTTACTTCACTTTTAACTCATGAAACATTTCAGGGCCACTAATATAGCATATCACAATAAAAATAAAATGAAATATAGTGGGGTACACTGTACTATTAATTTGATAAGTCTTCAAAAATAATTCAAAGCCTCTTCAACTGTAATATGACATAATTCCTCTCTTAGCATGTAATTATTAGGGTATATTTCTTTCTTCACATAGTCACTATAATACTTTAATTGTAGATAATAAACTGTAAAAATTTTAAGAACAAAAAATCCAATATGTGGTATTCTATTGAAACACATATTTAGTGCCACAAGAGAGCCTTAATATTAATATATCAAGGTGAGGCTGGCTTTCACAGGATTCTACTCATCATACTTTTTCAGAAGCTTTTGTGTTTTGGGAAAATGCATAAACTGGAATGGCTGGATCATGTGTAGGGGATATGTGTATCTTCTGCTCTCTAAAATAATTTTCAGTATTTCCATTTCTAGCAGCAATATGTAGATATTCTAGTCACCCTGTACTTTCAATAGCACTGTGCATTTTTGACCCTTTTAGACAATTTTTAGTAAGTGATACAATGAAAGATATTGGAAATTATTTTTGTGATTATTTATTATCTGAATGATAACCAAATATCTTGTCAAATATTTTATTTATAATTTTATATTCATTCATTGATTTTTGAGAATTCTTTGTATATTTTGCAGATAAGCATATTAAAATACATGATTTGCAAATTAAAAAAGAAAAGACATAGAAAGTGGAAAAGACATGGAAGAACAAGCTTTAGTTTTTATGATGTGAATTTTTTTCCATGACTAAATCCCGTGTCACATCCCAATGTCAGCAGTAGAGGTGACCTGAGTGCCTAGAATTTGACAGGGGCAGGGTCAGGTAAGCAAATTCATTACTATTGTGTGATCATACCATTACTTATCTTACACTTGATCAATTAATGTTCAAATTAATAATATAAAAACTATGAAACCTACTTGAAAGGCTTGACTGCTCTTTTCAGAGATCCTAGTTATAAAACTAGTCCATTTTATACCTTCATTATATACATACACAATATAAGTCTATGTGTGCACACATAATATAAATCCATGTATATGTACATGCGTATATCATGTATGTATGCCTATGAATAAATATGACCTAGTTAATAGTTATTCATGTATAAGGAAAATAGAACTCTTTGGAAGCAGTGATCTGAGTTGATCCATGCACTTAATTGCCAATGAAGTAACTAATATTGATGATAAATATGTATTTTTAAAAAACTATTTATAGCCTTTGTAAATTATTTTCTTGTTTTTTTATCCTGAGAGAATACTACAAATGGAGAAACATTTATTCTTGGCAAGAATGGTATAAGAATGTATTCCCTTGAAATCTCCCACGGTTCATGTTGGAGGCGCTTCTCTGGGTTGGGTTAACCAAGGCTCTGCCACACTCTTTCCACCAACATAAAAATGGTACATATTGTCTCATTCTGAGTATATGACATTGTAAGAGAGGAAAAAATGATCACAGTGAAAGAGTCATTGTTCTCCAGAGTTTATGAGAAGGTGAGAATAAGCAAAGCATTGTATCCTATGACTTTTTAAGATGTTAAAATTACTCTACATGACATTATAGTCCTAGACAGATCATTTGTAGCAGTAAAACCCCACAGAATTATGTGTTAGAAAGAAGGGATCATGAGGCAAATGCTAGACTTCAGATTATAATAAAGTATTAATATTGGTCTATCAATTCTAACAACAAATGTACTCTATTAATACAAGATGAGAATAACAGGGAAAACCAAGTAAGCAGAGAACAGGAAGAGGAAGGATGCAGGGAACTCTCTGTAGTATTTTTTATTTTTTTGGTAAAATATGATGAGTAGAAAAAAAATGCTGGACATGTAACCAATGAGTCCTCACAAAACATTTTACCATGTCTGTTTCTATTATATTTGTAATTTGTTGTGATCAGGCCCAAGAGGTCATACATAGGATTTTTGTCTGCCAAACATTTAAGGAAGAATCAAAAGCGTGTTTCTTACATTGGCCCAAGAGGCTAATAGTTATCTAATACTCAAACTACACAAAGCATCATGAGAAAAATTAAGTTGAATATCAACTAAAACTCATATGCAAAATCTTAGGTAAAATATTATCAAACTGAAACCACAACATCTAAGAGAAATAATGATACATAAAGAGTTAAGTGAGATTCAATGTAAAAATTTATGTTTTGTTTAATGTCTTCTAAATGAGTTAGTATAATGGACCATATCAGCAGAACTTAATACAAAATTATACAATAGATGTACAAGCAATCATTTGAAAAGCCAAACATACTTTTATCATGCAAACATGTATCAAGCTGAAAAACGGAAGCCCTTCTGCCTTGTAAAAGCATCTGCAACCTTGCTCTTTGTTTCCTCTACTTCTGGGCACAGGCCTGCCCTTAGCTGGGGGTGGTATTCTCAGTGAGACTCCATTAGAGATAACTGAATTTTTCCTTTGTAAGCTGTTGTCAAATGGAGGTTAGGTCTCGGGGTTAGGGATGGGGGTTTATGTCTGCTTCTCTTCTCAGTGCTGGACCCTTCTGCCTCAAACCTGTGCAGTGTTTGTCTCATAATGCTTTGTATTTCCTGTGCTTTTTTTTTGCCTCATTTTTCTTGTTTGCTGGTTTTGTCCTGTTCTTATTTGTTCACTTTTATTTTGTTATTATTATTATTGTTGTTTGAAGCTTTGTTGTTTTCTATTAGGGAGAGCAAGAAAAGGTGTGAGCCTGTTAGATTGGCTAAGATGAAAGGTACAGATGACAGCCTATGCTGGAGAGGATGCGGAGCAAGGGGAACACTCCTCCATTGTTGGTGGGAGTGTAAGCTTGTTCAGCCACTTTGGAATACAATATGGAGGTTTCTCAGAAAATTGAGAATCAATCTCCCCAAGGACCCAGCAATACCACTTCTGGGTATATACCCTAAAGAGGCACATTCACACTCCA
>PVIH01015094.1:0-50960 GCA_004025045.1 Sigmodon hispidus
TGCACTGTCTGCTTACACTGCCTGTATCTCCTATATCTGCACTGTCTGCTTACACTGCCTGTATCTCCTATATCTGCACTGTCTGCTTACACTGCCCGTATCTCCTATATCTGCACTGTCTGCTTACACTGCCTGTATCTCCTATATCTGCACTGTCTGCTTACACTGCCTGTATCTCCTATATCTGCACTGTCTGCTTACACTGCCCGTATCTCCTATATCTGCACTGTCTGCTCCAATAGCCCTTCCTATGGTCCAAGTCTTTGTGTCCTCCCTAAACAATGTGTGGAAAAAGAATGCTCAAGACTATGAAATTAAAAGGAGGGGCCACTGGGTGACCAGATCCTCAGGACTGCAAATAGTTATTGATTTATTTTAAATGCTGAGACTCTGCTTGTTACTGGTTCACACAAACTCTCATCAAGAAAGAGCCATCTATGAAGCAGAGGCCAAATTTGTTGGTGGCTGATCTGAGATTGCCCAGCTTTCAGAGCTGTGTGTAGTAGTAAGTCCACACTGTAAATTATCCACTGTATAACATTTTGTTATAGTAACATGAACAGACCAAAATAGCCACCAGTCATGTATAGCTATTAAACACCTGAAATGTCGCTGCACTACCAAAACAGTAAGTTCTTAATTTTGTGTGCTGAAGAGTAATTTGCATTTAAAATAGTATTAATTTCAGTTATTGAAAGAATTTTAGAATGTTTGGAATTTCTTGAGTATGTCCAACACTGGCTGTAAATTTTATGAAACTTAAGTTGCTATTCAAGTGTTTCTGACAAAAATTTAGTGTCTGATTGAAACAGGCTATAAAAGAAAAATGCACATAGATTTTCAATACCTTCAAAAATGTTAACTATTTCATAATAATTGTCTTAATCATTGGATAAAAATTGAAATGAAATTTTATTTTGAATTAGATAAAATATGATAGTCTTTGTAAATTCATTCGGCATTTTTTCCATCTTTAACATAACTGTGCAACTTGTAAATTTATATATATTTCAGATATTTTCATTGTCAATATTTTTCCAGGTAATGAGAATAGGGTGGGCTAAATTATGTCTCCCTGAAGCACAGGTTGAAGCTGAACCCTCTGATCCCTTAGGATGTGCTGCGGTTTACAGATAGGATCCTAAAAGAGATAAATAAGATAAAAATGTGGCCTTTAAAACAGGTTTCAAAACTAATGGGACTGATGTCCTATGAGTAAGATTAAGATCTGAAGATACTTCAAGAAAATGGTCACCTATGAGGCAAAAAGGGAAGCTGCCAAAGAATCAACCTTACCAGTCCCTTGCCTCTGGACTTCTACCTGCAGAAACATTGGTAAATAAATGTTTGCAGAAACATTGGTAAATAAATGTTTGCAGTTAAACTGTCCAGACTGCAAACCTCATGACACAAGCACAGGCAGCTAATATGATCATGAAAATTAAACCCCCACCAGGAACAGATGCTCACCCTGCAGCTGCAGACTTCACTCCACTCACTTGTCATCCGTCTCTACCACTAGAATGTGAACACTGTGAAAGAAGGAACTGACCCTTGATTAGGTACACTAACACAGTCCCTGTTATACACTAAATGTTCAGTAAACACAGATGATTATAAAATAACAAAATCATCTCATGCATGCAATTTGCATGGGTAGAATTAAAACTATAGTGGGAAAAAATCATCTGTTTCTCATTAACATGAACTTATGGTCTGACCCCACTCCTCCCCCCATTAGCTGCTATCATTTGACCTAGGTCAGTTCAAGCACTGTGTTTCAAGAACAGCTATTGGCCAATCCATTTCCTTTACAACAGCAAGCTATTATTCACAGGAAGAACACTCTGAGACAAGGAGTGATGTTTGGAAAGAAAATTAAAGCTAATCCTTAACAGTCTTGGTTTTCTCACTAACACTTATCACATGAGGACTCATAATAATGCATTAAATAACTGGATTAAGGAAAAAGCCTTAGACTTAGAAAAGTCATTCAGGGTCCAGCCACCCTAACCTCCATTGCAAGACAACAATCTGGTCCATTTTAATTGCGGTAACAAAATACCTTATACTGAGTAATTTATAAGCCACAAAAGTTAATTGCTCACAATTCTAGGAGTTAAAAGTCTTTATGAGGACCCCAGTAGATTCAGAGTGTGCTAGAGGCTCACTGTCAGCTCCCTAGATTGTGTCTTGTGGCCATGTTCTCACAGGGCAGAAAGGATGAACAGTTCTCATAAAGCCCATTCATAAAAAGAAAAATGTTCAGAACCAGATCACCTCTTAGACACATTACTTTTTATATTGTTCCATGGAGAATTAAAGTTCAACCTAAGGACTTTGAAGTCTTTGGTGTATGCTTGTCTTTTGTGAGCATCTTTTTCCTTTAATTTCTTCACATTGTAAATAACACTGCTTAATCCTCAACCAAACAATACTTGCTTCACAAATGTCCCTCATTTGAGGTTGACTTCTTATCTGTGTGGAAAAAAATACTGAAGTATCCTCCATCCCCCATGTTCCACAGTTACCAGGCCCCAAATGAAATGAGAACCCATTCTAGATTTTATGCAATTGTATCAGTGTTGTTCTGCCAGTTAGCTGAGACTCCCTCCAACAACTGACGGCCGTGGAAAGGCTTTCTGTGTGAACCCACTGTCTGTGCTTCTTTTTTCATCAATACATAGATATCAAGCACACACAGGGTCTCTGATCTGGCTCTGAGAACCCATTGGAGATAGAAACATTATAATTCTCTTTTCATAGCGGTTATATTATATGTGCCTATACTGGAAATGGATGTGGAGGCAGGATGTAGCAACTAGATATGAAACAAAACAATAGAAAATAAATATATGGCCAGAAACTGAACACAATTAATAAAATAAAGATAATAAAATAAAACAACATAATTTAAAAAACAAAGATCAATAAGAGATTAGCAAACTTGAAGAAAATATGACTATGATGACAAGGAACATGGTAACAGGAAACCTGGGATGTGGGAAACGTAGAAGTGACATCTGAAGAGTCAGTAGTTAACTGTGGTACAAGGGGGAGAAACTAGAGAGGTCATCACGTCCATAGATCCCATGAGGGAAGGAGATAGGAGAGGTTTTTTGCGTTGAAATGAAGCTGTGCAGGTGGCAGGGGGAAAACTTTGGAAGTCTTATAAGCAGGTGGGAGGTTGTGCCTTTATTTTAACATCTTACTTTTAAGTATGGAGTGTTTGGAATACTTGTGTTTGGAGAAGAACACTTTGGTTTCTAGATAGAAAACTAATGCTAAGGAAGCAAGGCTGCCTCTCAACAGGTAAATGCACTCACTACTAAGCCCAAGGACCTGAGTTCCATTCCTGGAACCAACATGACTCTCTTGTGCTGTCTTCTGACCAACACAGGCATGCTACACCAAATGTGCTTGCATATATACTTATGCATGCATGCATGCACATGCACAGATGCACATAGACACAGACACATGTCCATATACACAAATGAATAAATGACATGAAACAAATCATTTCAACCAATACAAAGAAGTCAAACACATGTAAATATGCAGGTTATTTTAATGTTAAAAACTATAAAATTGATAAAAAATAATAAAAATATATATTCTACATTCATGGTTAAGACTCAAAGACTCTACAGTATCAATGCACCTAAAATATATCTATACATTTGCTACAATTCCAATCAAACTATTTTGTGGAGAACAGCAGGAAAGGTGGAGAGGTGAAAGCATAGACAAACCAGTAGTAAAGGATAAAAGTGGGACATTGAAAAGATTTAGTATATAGCTACAGCAAGATGGAGTAGAAGCCAGGCTTGGTGGGAAGATCTGTGATATGAGCTGTGAGTGGCTGAGCAAGCGGATCACAATTTAAAAGTCTTCCTCAACTACAATGTAAGATTGGATCACCTGGGCAACTTAGTGAGACTGTGGATGAAATTGAAAAGTTTAAAAATGATTCTTGGGATGTCAGAGCCTTTGTCCAGGATGGGTGAAGGTTTGTTCCCAGTAACCACTGCTGAAAGGAATGTAGTTTAGAGAAAGAATAGACAGACACATAGGCTAAAAGAATGGAAAACAGAGTCTAGAATTTAATGTCTATCAACATAAAGAGATCTAAGTAAAAGGCCTAGAATAGAGCTTCAATGAGAAACCACATGTGAAAACAGAAATGTGATGTCAAAGCAGGAGAGACAAGAAAAGACATGTGCTATGAACATCAACATGGTCTTAGAACAGCGGAAGAAACATCAGAAGTCACATGGTGCTGGCAAGCTGAAGAAGAGGAAAGCCAAGACGTTTTCACTGCTTCATTTCCCTTGGGATGAGAATTGAGCATGACTCTTCCTCTCACTGCACTTTGTCCTCTTTCCAAAGCCTATACCTCATTAACATTCACCTTCTTTCTGCTACAGCACCCAACAGATCAGCTGTGTTATCTCAGAAGCTAAGTTATGGAAAGATCTCTGTCATATGCCAGTTCTAACAATTACCAAAGAATGATCAATTTTTGTTTATCATGTTTGGCCAATTGCATATCTCAGTACTAATCATTTGCAGCAGTTATTATTATTGAAACAGAAACACAGAAGTCTGCATAAATTCCTCAGTACCAACCCCAAATCCCAAACTGTGTAATTTTCTCTAGTATTATACACATATAACTTGGGCTAATCTAGCTATTTTGTGAAGAAGAACCTTGTTAGGAACCCATTCTATGATTTTAAGTCTACTTAAAACTGTTCTTTTGTGGTTGTGGAGTCTGAGTTTGAAATTAGTTTAAGGGTGAATTTTTATCTCCATGTTCATTTCTAAGCTAGAGCAACATATATAGAAAAGCATTTGCTGCTGACTGGTCAATCTGATGCAGTTGTCATAACTACTAAACTATCTAGACACAGTCCATTTATTCCAGTCAATGTAATGTCAGAATCACAGTGAAGAAATTGGATCAATAGACCTTAACCATCGACCTGCAAGTGGTCACTCTGGGCTGTTGAAGAAAATCAGCTAGTCTGGTTTCCTGGAATAAAAGAACATTGACAAACAAATTAACAGGTCCATCATCTTTGCTTACAGTTGGAAATTGCATAGTTTCATTTTAGCAAGGACTGTGGCCTAACCCATGGTGAACAATATCTAAAAACTGAGAGGTATGGCAGATCATAGAGCTAAAAACATGCAGCTGGTAGACACAGAAACTCAAATAAATGCACTCTCAATACCCAAAATAAGTTGATATAGATGGCCATTTGAAACAATAATGGTAATAATTAACAGTGTGGTTGCAGCAACATTACATGAGGTGGGAGAAAAGTTTTTTACAAAGTGTTGAAAGATATGACTCTGGCTTCACCTTTCATCTGCCATTGTGCTCTGTACCCTTGATTCAGCTTCTCGCCATGTCTTCTCATAAGACTTTCAGAATCAAGCCATTCCTGGCCAAGAAACAAAAGCATAATCGTCCTGTTCCTCAGTGGATTCGGATGAAAACTGATAACAAAATCAGGTGCAACTCCAAGAGAAGACACTGAGGAGAACAAAGCTTGCTCTGTAAGGATTCACAGAATGGCAAGACAAGAGTCCATACTGAATCATGGTCATCAGTCAGTCCCTACCAGGTGGAGTTCAACATCCAGTCAATTCAACATCTTTAACCTGGAGTCCTGGTAATGTTTAAGTTGGGGGAGTGGTTTGTTCAGTAACAAACTATAGAACCTTTCAAAAAAAAAAAAAAAAAAGAAAGAAAGATATGACTCTGGGTACCAGTGGTTTATTATTGTACTGAAACATGAATTCTATTGCTATCTAATGAAAATTCAAAGCCAGATAGTGAGGAAAAAGCTGGAATATCAGATAAAAGAAACAAACCACAGTCAATTTTCACCCAGTCAATTTCTCAGGGTAAACCCTATCTTCCAGAGACCTCAGCCTGGATCGTCACTTCTACACAATTCCACATCCTCTGCCTACACACCTCCTTAAATATCTTCTTCACCTAGTTAGTTGGTTCACTTTCTGTTCCAACTCTGCATCATAATTCTAGAGTTAAGAATAAAGGTATGGGCTACTACTGTTTGGTAGTTAGGCCTTACACTCATAGAAAGATCTCTGTCTCTGGAGTTATAGGATTAAAGACGTAGGCCACCACTAGGTCTTTCCCATGTTGTGATAAAAGATGTGAGTTATCACTCTCTGGCCCTTCTGGTTTGATTGTGAGTGGATCTGCTTTCTGATATTCCAGACTAATTTTATTAAATATAAAATATATCATCACAGGTGAACTGTGTCATCAGAGACAGACTGACGACTTTGAAAGTCAGACTCATGTTCAGAGTGGAATCAGAAGTGAGCAGATTTTAACTCCTGGGCTGGCAATCTGGAGAATCCCTCTCCAGGGGCCAGGGTCACACCCAAGGTTCTGATCTCACACTCTTGAGAGCAGACAAGCACTTGGCTTTAGCTGAGAGGGGCCTTCCCCAGTGACCCCTAACAGAAAAGACCTTCCACAGCTGGGCCCCACCTCCAGGGCAAGTTGTGTTATCATAGACAATCAGGTGTCTTCAAAACACAGAATCGTTTCCAGAGAAGAAAATTTTCCCAACCTAAAGAAGGAAATACCTATAAAGATACAAGAAGCTTACAGAACGCCAATAGATTTGACACCCCCCAAAAAAGTCCACTCTCCACATGATAATCAAGCCACAAAACATACAGAACAAAGAAAAAAATTTAAGAACTGCAAAAGGGCCAACTTACTTTTGCAGCTGTTAAAGGCAGACCCATTAGAATAACACCTGACTATTCAATGTAAACAATGAAAGCAAGAAGGTCCTGTTCAGAAGTTATACAGACACTAAAAGAGCATGGCTGCCAACCTAGATTACTATACCCAGAAAAATTATCAATCACCATAGAGGGAGTAAACAAGATACTTTACGACAAAGTCAGACTTAAACAATACCTATCCACAAATTTGGTCCTTCAGGAAGCATTAGAAGGAAAACTCCAAATTAGGGATCCCAGATACACCCATGAAACCAAACAATTGATAATGCCACAGAAGAAAAGCCCAAAGAAAGAAAATATATACAAGCTACCACCAAAAATAACAGGAAATAATGATCAGTAGTCACTAATATTCCTTAATCTCAATGGACTCAATTCACTTATAAAAAGACACACACTATCAAGATAGATACAAAAACAGAAGCCATCCTTCTGCTGCATACAAGAAATACATCTCAACCTTAAAGACAGACACAGCCTCAGAGTAAACAGTTGGGAAAAGATTTCCCAATCAAATAGCCCTAAGAAACAAGCTGTTGTTGCCATCCTAATATCTAACAAAGTAGACTTCAAACTGAAATCAATTAAGGAGACCAAGATGGACATTACTTATTCATCTCAGGAAAAATTGATCAAGATGAGATTTCAATCCTGAATATTTATGCCCCTAATATAAAGGCACCTATCTATGTAAAAGAAACACTGCTAAAGCTCAAATTCCACATCACTTCTCACACCCTAATAGTGAGAGACTTCAGTACTCCACTCTCACCCCTGGATAGGTCAACCAGACAGAGGCTCAATATAGAAATAAGGAGTCTAACAGAAGTTATGATGCAAATGGATTTAATAGATATCTACAGAAGCTTCAAACCAAATGCAAAGGAATATAAATATTACTCAGCACCACATGGAACTTTCTCTAAAATTGACCACATAATTGGTCATAAAGCAAATATCAACAGATACAGATACAAAAAATGGAAACAATCCATTGTATCATATCAGACCACCAGGGCCTAAAGTTAGAGTTCAACAACATCAAAAATCACAGAAAGCATACCAACTCATGGAAACTAAACATCAGTCAACTGAACCACCTCTGGGTCAAGAAAGAAATTAAAGTCTTCCTAGAATTTAACAAAAATGAATCCACAACATACCCAACCTTATGGGATACAATGAAAGCAGTCTTAAGAGGAAAACTCATAGCACTACATGCTTATATTAAAAACCTAGAGAAATCCCACACTAGAGAACTAACAGCACAGCTGAAAACCTTAGAACACTTGGAAGCACACTCACCTAGAAGGAGTAGACAGCAGGAAATAACCTTAGAGCTGAAATCAATACAATTGAAACAAAAAGAATCAATGAATCAAAGAGTTAGTTCTTTGAGAATGTCAACAAAATAGATAAACCCTTATACAAACTAACCAAAAAGGAGAGAGAGAGAGAGAGAGAGAGAGAGAGAGAGAGAGAGAGAGAGAGAGAGAGAGAGAGATCCAAATGAACAAGATCAGAAATGAAAAGGGGAACATAACAACAGACCTCCAGGAAACCCAGAGAATTATCAGATAATAATTTGAAAATCTATACTCCACAAAAATGGAAAACCTACAAGAAATGGACAGCTTTCTGGGCAGGTACTATTTACCAAAATTAAATGAAGATCAGATTAAAGACCTAAACAGACCTATAACTCCAAAGGAAATTGAAGCTGCAATTAAAAGTCTCCCAAGCAAAAAAAAAGCCCAGGTCCAGATGATTCCAGTGCAGAATTCTATGAGACATTCAAAGAAGAACTACTACCAATAATCCTCAAACTGTTTCTTATAATAGAAACTGAAGGAATATTGCCAAACTCTTTTTATGAGGACACTATTACCATAATACCCAAGCCAGCCACTCAAAGACGCAACAAAGAAAGAGAATTACAGACCATTTTCTCTCATGAATATTGATGCAAAAATTATCAACAAAATTCTGGCAAACCATATACAACAACATATAAAAAATATCATAGACCACAATCAAGTAGGCTTCATCCCAGAAATGCAAGGATGGTTCAACATGAAAAACCATAAATGTCATCTATCATATAAACAAACTGAAGGGAAAAAAACACATGATTATCTCCTTAGACAATGAAAAAGCCTTTGACAAAATCCAACACTCCTTTATGATAAAAGTCTTAGAGAGATCAGGAATACAGGGAAATATCTAAATATAATAAAGGCAATTTACAACAAACTGACAGCCAACATCAAACAAATTGGAAAAATACTCAAAGCAATCCCACTAAAATCAGGAACTAGACAAGGATGTCCTCTCTTCCCTTATCTATTCAATATAGTTCTCAAAGTTTTAACTATATCAATAAGAGAATGAAAGTAGATTAAGAATACAAATTGGAAAAAATGAAGTAAAACTATATTTGCAGATGATACGATTATATACATAAGTGATCCAACAAATTCTACCAGGGAACTTCTACAGCTAAAAAACACCTTCAGCATGTAGCAAGATACAAGATTAACTCAAAGAAAGTAGTAGCTAAAGATAAAAGGGCTGAAAAAGAAATAAAGGAAACATCACCCTTTACAATAGCTGCAAATATCATTAAATACCTTGGAGTAACTATAACCAAAGAAGTAACAGATCTATTTGACAAAAACTTTAAATCACTGAAGAAAGAAATTGAAGAGGATATCAGAAAATCTAAAGGAGACAGAAAAAAATTCCACCAATGTAGCTTGAGATTTCAACACTTCTGTCAATAATTGATAAATCAAAGGGTTGAAAAGCAGTAGGGATGTAGTGACCTGAGACACACTATCAATCAATCTGATTGGCATTTAAAGAAAACTTTATCCAAATACAGAATATGTGTTACTTCATACTTACATGGAACATTCACTCATACACCATATTTTTAACCATGTTAC
The DNA here is from genome assembly GCA_004025045.1 of Sigmodon hispidus. Lineage (NCBI taxonomy): Eukaryota > Metazoa > Chordata > Mammalia > Rodentia > Cricetidae > Sigmodon > Sigmodon hispidus. Next base: position 9,753 of record PVIH01015094.1, read on the forward strand.
ATGATAATAAATTTAAAAGAATATAAGTAATAAGAAATATATTCTAAGAAGAAAAAAGAACTAAATCAGAAACATGTTTAAAGAAGCTGAAAAAATGTACCATGGGTAAAAAAAAAAAATCATGAGACAATGATCAAATTTTGAACAATAATGAACAAGCTTAAAAGTTATTAAAATTTGAAAAATAAAATATATGCAGTGCTTAAAGAGTAAATCATAGCATCAAGTATCTTTATTTAGTGTTTTAAAAGCCTTTAAAAATTATATTTACCTAAAATTACATGTAAGACATATTAGTATATATATGTATATACACACATACCTTAAATGAAGTTAAGCTACTTGAGTATCTAACAGACTAATGAACTGCCAGTATCAGACATAAGATAACTCTTTTCTAGTTATTTGTCAAGGTTACATAATCCAAGAGACTCGCAAAATACTAGAGGTTATTGCTGTTGTAAGTGGTTCCCTCTCAGAGGTTAAAGGTAAGTCCCTAAGTGTGTGAAAATACCACAAACTCAGACTCAGAACTTGGAACATTTGAGCTGCACCAGACTTGAAAAGCTCCATCCTATGGTCTAATTTTCTTAGTACCAGAAAGGACACTGTAAGGTACCAAAGGAGGGGAAAAAAATCAGTACTTCTATCCAACAATGAGGCTTATGGACCACAACAACAACCAACATGGCAAGATACTCCTAATGGTGGAAGAGTGGCCCTCATATCCTAGCCGAAAAGAATCATCCCTGGTACTGGAAATTTAGTCACTATCCAGGGTTAGTGAGGTCATAGATCATAGACAAGGACCTAATACTACCACTTTGCTAGACCAGCATAGTTCTTAAAACTTGTTCTTAGGCCCACAGATAAGTGTAGTTCTCACCTCTCACCAAAGAAGTGTCTTTTGCAGGTGATACAGACAATTAGAGAAAACCAGTGATCATGATGTGCCTAACACAAATGATACAATTGCAACACAAAAGAGAACTTTGGCAAGCATCATTTTATCTATGGTCAAGGTCATCAACAACAGTAATAACTTCATCCCAGATGAAGATAAACAGTGGCATGCCTTACTGGCCACATGTACCTTTCATATGGGGATAATGGAGTGGAAATAGCAATATTTTATTCTGGTGGTTCTCCTCTCAAAAACCCAGAATCATAAGAAAAACATAAGAAGAAATCCAACTGAAAAATAATCTTAAAATAATTCCTGAATGCCATATCCTCCATACCATTGAGTTCATCAAAAACTAGTGTCTGAAAGATTATCAAGAACAAAAAAAAATGGGAGAGATACTAAATACAGTCTATCCTTGATGAGATGGTGGTCCCAGGAAAGGACATTAAATAGAAACAATAATTTAAATAAAGTATGAAGATAATTTAAAACAGTGTTCCAATATTGACTTCTTCATCCTGACAAACATACCACAGTGGGTCAAGATGCTCATAATCAAGGGCACAGAATTCTTTTATTTAGTTTACTATAAATATTTTAAGATTTTATTCAATATTTAAAATATATTTTAATATTTCTGTGATTTATTTTTTAAAAGCAAAACCCACTCTAAAATAAAAAGTCTGTGTAAAGAGAGAGAGAGGGAGAGTATCAGGGAGGAAGGCAAGAGAGAAAATAAAACAGAAAGAAAGAGAGAAATAAATAAATGGAACTGACTTACACACATGTGTAGGTTCCAGGACCTGCCTCTCTCTCTCTCTCTCTCTCTCTCTCTCTCTCTCTCTCTCTCTCCCCCCGCCCAGATTTTCCCATTATGCCTCCTTCAAGTTAGAAAAACAATCACATGCTTTTGATTGATAAACCAGAATGACTATACTATCCTACTGGATTCCGTAACTATTACTTGCCTATCTAAAGCAAGAAGGAAGTGAGGTTGAGAAGAAGGAAAAGAGGGTGGAAGAGAGGGGGAATAGGGAGGGAGGAGGAAAGAAGGAAGGAAAAGGGAAGGGAGCACCTTTGACTCCACTTTCCCAATGACCCAGTTGTGGATACCATCTGATTCCTTCTGAAACATGTGTCTAAGTGATATTTCCTGACAAAAGCAACATATAATGAAAAGATAGTCCATAAGAAATACCACAAACTTCCGTGAGTCTTTATTTTTATTATTTTCATCTATAAACCTTGAATCTTAGCTCTTACCTCATAGGCCATGGTGATTTCCAATGAAAAGAGACCAGAAGAGAAGAAACTACTGGACACTTTTCTCCGTCTTTTATTATGCCCTTCACGTCTGCCAGATGCTGGGATGGTCCACCTTCGAGGGTACTCTAGGTTGGAGCTCTCTCTAGGGTGGGTGAACAGCTTGAGAGGCTGAAGAGGGGAACCAGTGGCTTTCAGGAAGCATGACTGTCAGCAACACACTGGGGAAAACCATGTAAGCAGCAGACAGAACCACCTTCAACTATGGCTGTGGGTTCACTTTCTCAAAGAAAGAAACAGAGTGAGTTCAAAAAGAAGATAAACTGTATTTTAAAGCTTCTTAATTTTTAAGATTCCCTTTACTCTTTTTTTTAATTTAAAGAATAAATTTATTGAAGATCTGAAAAACAATTTCTACAAGATTGACTTTTCTTAAAACTGTAGCTACATTACACACTGTGTCTATCGTGTTAAAAAGTGCATCAGACACAACTACAAAAACCATGAAACAAGCCACCACATTTAAACAATTAAGCAAATATAAAATGCCTAAGGAACAACATGGATGACTTAGAAAGGATGGACTCTTGAAGCACCATGGGGGGGGGGAGAGAGAATAAATGGATGAGTGCTCAGTTACGTACACTGAAGTGAACCTTTGGCACTAGGAATCAGAGCATTTTGTCATAGAGCATTAACACATATTATAAAAGTGCATAGTGTCAAAGGAACAGAACAACCAGCATTCGAAAGCAGCTTTGTCAGCTAGGCAATAAAATACCCTACAGCGTGTTTCTCTGTTGCCCATCCCCGAAAACGCTGGTAGAAACTTAGAAATGAAAAAGGAAAGGGAGCAGGGACTCTTTATTTTCTCTGTTTAAAATCAAACAGAAAACAAGCATCTGTTATACACTAATAATCTTCAAAGTACATCATTTGTACAAGAGAAGGACTAAGAACCAAACTGTTTACAGAGATCCAGCACGAGTGAGAGAGCGCAAGCCTCTCATACCGCTTTCCGGTGGTACTCAGGAGCAGCCACTTCATAATCGCTGGAACTGAACAAAGCTGCAGAATTCCTCAAGAGGTACTTGAGGAAATCATGTAGATAGTTCAATAATAAAGCAAGGCTTTTCTTATCTACAAGTAAATAGGCCAACATTGCTCCAAGTCGCAAAAATAGTCTCAGTAAAAGTGATGCTCCATACACTTGAGTGCATCAGGGTGATCTGCGAGAATTTCAGCGTATTTCCGTCTCTCAAATTTGTCTGGTACCTGAATGCCCAGCATTACAATGAAGTACTCCTTTATCCCTGCTACAACCTCATTAACAGCATACTTCTTATCATCTGTATTTCTTTGAGATTTCTTATAATTTGAGCAATCCTCCAAAATTGAATCTACATTCTTGTCAAGATTTAAAAAAAAAAAAAAAAGCTGTTTTTGTCTGGTGTGACCAAGTCCCAGTCATCCACAAGCCATTGTTTCAGCTCTTCAGGAATCTTTACCTTCATAAAATGTTTCTTTATTTTCAACAGTAGGATCTACCCGAGGGCTCTTTTATTCCTAGGAGGCAGAGGGGTCTCACTGGCACTAAGGCCATCTCCATTTCCAGTGCTTTCTGCTTTTCTATTGCAGTCTTCCTTCCTGGTGCAGCTCCTCTCATTTTCCCTCTGCACACTGCTCCTGATTGGCCTTTGCAGCTCTCGCTGTTTCTGCAAAGTTGTGTCTCATGTATTTGAGCACTAAACGAAACCAATTCGTCGCAATTTTTATTCCATCCACTGTAAAGGATTAAGTATTTCACTTGTTTGTCCTCTATGGCAACCTATACACGCTTTGCTCATAGAGAAGAGGCCCATGAAAGCACAGCACTCGTTTGCCCTCCTGGAATTTGGGCTTTGGATCCTGCTTGGGTGCCATTTATAAGTGATTAGCCACCTCCTCCTTCTCCCCCCCCCCCACTACTGCCCCTTACTCTTTATGGCACCCAGCTTCCCCTTTAGTCTTTTGATGTGTGTGAGCATGTGCGAGCGATGCAGCTGCCCAAGGACTCCAGAAGAGGGTTTTGGAGAGCTTGGAACTAGAAAGAGTCACGGCAGATTTTGAGTCCGCTGAGATGAGAACTGAACTCGGGTAATCTGTGTAAGGATTTCCGAAGCTTGCATTCACCTGGAATGTAACTGTCAATCATGCCCCTGGGTGTGGCGATGCAAACATGGGCCCATCCACCCTTTTAAAGAAAGGGCTCACACGAGTGCCCGCCCCTTCTTCCCCTTCCCCTCTCCTCTCTCTCTGCTGTCTTCTGCTCCCTGCTTTAGTAAACTCTAGTGTGGTACTCCTGGTGTTGAGATTCCAAAAAAACTAACACTCTGAATGAGCTCTTTTAAGCACCGAGGCATCATTCCACCTGCTTATAGCCTCTCATAATTTAGAAAATATTTTTCTTGTTCAATTTACTCAAAAATTCTGGGAAACAATCTATTTCAAAAGCATTTGTAGATGAGAAACACTGTTGGAGAAACCTTAGAAACTCAGAAGTTTACCCATTTCTGAGTGGGCAAACTGGCAGGCCACAGGCTTAGCTTTCAGAAACTGAAAATGAGGTGGAGACAAAGAGGCCAGATCACACAAAGGGACAGTGTAGGACAGTGGGCAGGACAGACATTGATGTCCAAGTGAAGTGAAGCATGGACAGTAATATTTTCCTTCTCTCCTTCTGGTCCCTCCACCTTGCAAAGCTGAAAGTGAAAGTGGGATTCTTAGGGATTCTGACAGATGAACATATTAGGGTTTTGATATTCATACTATGATATTCCAGGGACACTCTTGAATCCACCAGGAGCCAGAAATCTCCAGTGGGAGCCCTCCAGAAGCCTCACAGCCCAGTGTCCAGTGCTCTTCAATATCCAGGAACCCTCATTTACCTTCTCAGCAAATAAAGTTCCCCACTATCAGGAGTCTCAAATACCGGGCTCCTCAGTATATCATTTTTCCATTTGCAGTAACTTGAGACAGACAACTTTTTGTCGCACCCAGAGGGGTTCTTTTTACTTCAATTATATAATAGGTTTCCTGGCATTTTTGTCCCCAAATGTAGGTTAAAAAGTGCTTGCTAAAATTAACTTCTGTTATTCTGCACTCGTGGGGTTTTCTGGGGAAAGGCTGTCCACTTAAAATAGCTTCTAAGGGAACTATTCAGGACACTTGTAACTTTAGGTTTTATTAAATGACACAAGCTGCTGATGTTGGTGTTCCCTGACATGTAACCGAATTTCATTTGATCAGGAAAAAACATGTTTCCTGTGTTGTTGGTGAGATAATGGGACTCTGTGGCCAAGCTACATGGCCATTTTAGCCATCTGGATTAGGGAGCAAGTGCAGTGCAGTGTGAGAAAATGCAAAGAAGAATGAATGTGACAGCATGGTGGAGACAAGGGTTAAAGGATATTTAGGGGTTTGCACCTGAGAGTTCTATATTGTCTATTTGGGAAAAGGGAGAAAGAAGGCACAAATCACAGGCCGTCCTGCCCACCCTTAGATAAGAGCTTGAGGTTTGAAATGTTCAAGATCACAATAACACACACTCTTATACACTGGGAGGGGAAGCATACATACACACCTCAGTTGCAGATGTATCTCAGTGCAAAGGTCAATCCTAGTGATTGCTCTCTAATACAGTGTTGTGTGTGTGTGTGTGTGTGTGTGTGTCTGTGTGTGTGTATACAATTAAACTTGGAACTTGTTTCCTGCTTTGCTAATAGTATGTTTTGGGGACTAACTCCCAAACAGAGATTCACTACTGTGCCCTGTCATCCATCAAATGTGGTCAATGCCACTTGCAGTCCCCTGTTGTGATAGCTGTGGTCATCCACCACATTTCTTCCTCGTTAGCTGCTGTGGTCATTCTTTTCCTGGCCAGACACCAGAGTATCAATATTGGCTGCTGTCTGAGCACTGTACTGAGAGCCATTTGAATGGCCAGAAATGGAGGATGGGTAGTGCTAAAAACAGTGACCCTCAGCAGCGGTTCTGCTTGGGATCCCATGGATGGAGCAAACAACAGCACCATCTTTTTTTCCCTCTCAGCCTGAAACTCAGGATCAAAGTCTTACAACTGTCAGTTGTGTCCTAGTCTTGAGAAATAATCCTGTCTTTTTGTTTCTGGCGATCACTACTTGACATGATGTCTCCTTTTTTGTCTCCTAGTTCCCTTCTCTGTGCTCCTTAGCACTTCAGTCCCAAGCACCATATTTATTTCTATCCTTAAACACTTTTCAAAGTAATGTCCTCATTTTTCTCCAACCTAAGAAGACACTAACTAGCTCCTCTGAATGCAGCAGAGTCTCCCCTCCTTCAGTCCTTCACCCAATATCATAGATGGGATGGGTGCCCCCAGTTCCAGATCACAGCAACCTTCTAAGTTAATGAGACAGAGAGGGAATTCTATGCTGCTGGACACCACACCGGCTCCACTGTCTTTTTTAGTGGTCTCACACATCCCCTAACCTCTCATTATCCCACATCATGCTTTCCCATAATAATAATGGTATATATTCAAACATTCTGACAAGACATGGAACAACCCCCATCATATGCAGCTTGAAACCTATATCCATTATGTTTTAATCATGTCACCAAATGTACCACATCTCTACTGTCCCTATTTTTGATTATATTTAATTTATACAAATCTGAAACCTAATTAAGTGAATCTCTCTCTCGATCTCTCTCTTCTGTGTATTTTTCTGTATTTCTGACTCTCATGCTTCTCTTTCTCTCTTCTCACCCTTTCTCACTCTTGGTTTCTAATTACAGTTCATGATCACTGAGTTGAAATGAATTGTTAAAGTCAATCTGAAGTCTTAGTCTTTCTCTTTGATACTATTTCTGTCTGTCTTCACTCACTCATTTTTCCTCATTCTTCACTGATGGTTTCCCATCTTATTTAACTATATAAATGCATAGTGTTTCTCTCTCTCTCTCTCTCTCTCTCTCTCTCTCTCTCTCTCTCTCTCTCTCTTTTTCTTTCTCTCTGTGTTGTATATTCCCTTCTACCAACATATTTATCAGTCCACACTCTTGTGTCTATATATGCTGCTTTCCCTCCATTATTCTAAATGAACTGATATATCTCAAGTCCCTAATAAGCAAAAAGCTTCCATTGTCTATTTAAAAATAATTCTCTAATGATGACTCATCTCTTTTGCATACCACAAGTGCCCTCTATTCTAGACCATTCTAACAGCATCTAAACATGATATAGTATCTTTAAAATTATCTTGTTATTTTTTTCACTAAATTTAACATTTTTCCTCTTGATCCTATATTTCATTCCTGCTGTTTCCTCATGTCTTCAACTCTTTCCAGCAAAATTCTCCCAGGGAGATTTATATTCTCACTGTCTATAGTTCTTTCCTGTCCCCCCTTTAATATATACCAATCAGTATTTTAACCAAGGACTTAACTGAAATAGCTCCTGACGAGGTCACCTGTGATGCTGATGGAACAAAACATTTCTCAGTTCTGATCTCACTCATCCCATCTATAGCTCTTGACACCTTGACCATCTCCTCCTACTTGAAACACCTCAGCTCTCTATTGTCCACCCTTCTCTCAATGCAGCTATTCTGTCTCTCTGCCCAGGACTGCTTACTCCTTATCCTTCAACTCACAACACTGAGTAATCAGAGCTCCTTTCTTTTACCTCCCCTCTTTTCTACCCTAACTATCTCTCTCAAAATGATCCAGGGCAAAGCTTCTCACAACTGTGTAAAGAATGTCCAAACTTCAAGCTTTGTCCTGGAAATTTACCCTAAAATTCAGATTTTTATATCCAACTGCCCACCTAAAATATCCACAGAGGAATTCTTTACTTCTTCAACTATGCATTTATTTCTAGTAGATGGCCACTTCAGTAATCTAACTCTTGGATACCAGAAGCATACTGTCATACAAAATCTGTCAGCAAGTGCTGCCAACTCTCTCTTACAGGACACTCAGCCATGCCTTGTTCTCTGCAGTTCCAGAGTCGGAAGCCATTACCATCCCACTCTCCTCTTTCTATATTCTCTCTATTTATCTACAGCATAATCCCATTCCATGTCAACTAGTATAATGATCTTAAAGCTTACTTTGTTTTTGTCTCTTCTATGGTCCAACTCTTTCTCAAATTTCTGGGTTGACCAGTTGGCCAGTGTTTAAATTATCTTAGTTTTTGTGTCATTTGACTTCTTTCCACACCTCTCTGATTATATTTTCTACTTTTCTCACTCAGTTCAATCATGTCTCTTTAGTCTTTCTCCTACATCCTGTGAGAGAGCTGCTGAAGTGTTACTGTCTGGAAGAGTACTGTCAGAAGCAGTACTGAGTGCTCACGGCCCTCCCTTGGCATGCCCTTTCACTCTTTAGCATTTTATTTTCTTCCACTGAAGTTCTTGCCATTTGGCACTCTGGATTTTGTAATAATCTTCTATTCTTTCAACTAGACTGAAAATGACACAGAGGATTTGCCTATCTTATTATACTGGGGAATAACTATCAAAATAAGCATAATTGTAGAATAACAAGTATTGTAGAATACTGCTTCCAACTTGGTGGATGCTCAATAAATATTTATTAAATAAGAAATTGAGAAAAATCTTAAAATAAGGTAAATTTTTAATAATTTGAATAAATAAGAACACTTGAATGTTAGATATTAATGAGATTCTTAATCTTTATAGATTAATTTATAATATAACTTCCCTATTGCTGTATAGTACAAAGATTCAGTGAGATGTCAGATTTAGAATATGGCATCAACACTACATGTTGGACCAGCGGTGGAGGAGACAGAGAGAGATGTGGGAGTACAGGGAGAAATAAAGAGAAGAAATGCAGGATCAAAGAAAGTGAGTCATGAAGGAAAACACAGGAATAGAAAAGCTTCTCAACAAAAAGTCAGTTATAGAGGGCAGGAAAGAGGACCAGTGGCCTGGAAACAAATTTGAGAAAGTTAAAAAAAAAAAAAAAAGATTGCAAAGCAGACCATCATTTCTGATAACCCACCTCATATTAATTTAAGATAATACACCATTAATCTTCATGCACAGTCTTTAATTGCAGAATCTTTCATCAGCCTGGCTGTCTACAGCACCTGTCACTAGAGACACTCCATGGCTTTGTTGTGCTGTTGTTTCTCACGCTAATTTAGAGTCTGTTTCATTGAGGTCCCCTTCAGCATGGATCCATTTAAACTTAGATGCTGTCAATGACGTTCCTGGAACACACATCACCTACTTAGAATTTGAGACAGATTTCAAAGAATAGATTATTTAAATTCCTAATTAAATACCCCTACAATAGTCACAAATTTTTTGATATTCTTTAACAATCCCATAATCCATTCTGCATCTGCTACACAGTTGTTAAACTCCAAATATAGTGTTTAACATTCAATTGGGTGCTTAATGATCTTACCTTAACTGGCTCTATTAAATTTAAAGAGATGTGCATAATAAGTTATTGCACATTAATTATAAATACCCATTGGCTATTAAAATCACATTTCAAAAGGGTTAACACCTATTTCTAGGATTGTCTAAGTCCTGTACAATTTCTGTTTTCTTGACAAAAATAAAGATTACTGATAAAGAAATGATGAGAACTACCTCCTACTGGCATGTACCAATCCAAATCAGATGCAGATCCTCCTTCTAACCAGAAAACCCACTGGATACCTTTCCAGAGTTACACAGAGCAAAATGACATTGAGCAAAATGGTATTAATGTCTCACTTTTATAGCACTTAATGTATTTCAAAGGAATTTCACTAAGTATTGTTGCTTCTCAACTTCCAGAAAACTTGGCTATATACAAGAAGTATAACTGCTTTTGTAAGAGATGAAAGCATTGTAGGAACTTACCTGCTATGCTCACCGATAACATAGTAGCTTGTCATAGTTGATCTTGTCAGTTTGAATGTCTCAAGAACATTGAGGAGATGTGGCATTAGATGGATTTGTGAGAACATTTCCAGGAAAAACTAACTGGGAGGAGAAGGCCTTCTCCTAGAATAGGCAGCATCTTCAGGCAGTGGCCCAGATAAAAAGAAGTACAAGGAAAAGCAGTGTTGTCTGACTGTCTCGGCTTCTTGCTGTGAGTGCAACCATGCCATTGCTGCTGCTGCTGCTGCTGCTACTACTGCTACTACATCCTTTTCTGACATCAGACCCCAGCTTCTTCAGCCTTCCAATCTGGACAGAAAAAAATCAGTGGCTCTCCAGGAATCCTTCAGGCATTTTGAGCCAGTCTGGGATTGCTGAGAGGCAGACCTATGAGCAGGACAACCACTGATTCTCTTTGTGGTTGACCATTTGGACTAGCCACCTTATAGCAGGCAAACCAATCAAATAACACACTCTGACTAATACAGTCCTGAAAGGGAAATGAAGACCATGTAGATAGCTTTGAAGACAAAAGGTCTTTCCTTCTGTAGTCTCCAAATACAAGGCTGATACCTCCCATTAAAGCTTTGCTGAGTCTTCTCCCTCTGTTCAACATAATGCTGTGTTTTAGAATCTTCTCTTTATTTCCTCAACTCTTGCTGCAACCACTTATTGGTATGTCTATACATGAGATTTTGGTTTTTTTTTTAGTTGACAGAACAGTGTCTGGGTTAGCACAATTTACCTGTGTACTTATTAATGGCCACAATGAAGAATAATTCTTCTGGAATGTATTTTTCTCTAATGCATGTTGTATTTTCTATGGCTTTGCCACCCTGAGCACTCTTATCTGATGTATGTGATGATTATCAGTGGTGACTATTTAATGAATTGTAGACTAATAACTCTTACTAACTCACTGATTCAACTTTTACAATAAGTTCTGTGGAGATGTTAGGGGTGTGTCCCACTAATAAAGCTATTGGCTAGCATGCTTGAAGCTCTGGGTTCAATCCCCAGCATCAAAAAGTATGAAATAAAATGTCTTTTATACTGAATCTTTAATTTATCCTTGAATATGTTTTATGTTCTGTTATTTTGGTGATTTTCTTTTCTTCCATTCCTTTTTTAAAACCTATGTGTGGGGGCTCTGCAGCTCCTGTGGGCCTTTCTCTTCTCAATAATAAAACATGACTGATAACAAGAGCCGGCAGCCTTCCAAGTGACTCTCTTTGTAAAAATTCCCCAAACACATTCAATTCAAATTTAAGCAGCCACATTTGAAACAAAGAGAGAGCTGTAACAAATGCCCTTCTGCTCTGTTTTCTAATGATCTCCAGAGACAGATTGTGTCTTTGTGAATCCTCTTCACGCAGATCTGCTCCAGTCCCTTTGTGTGAGCCTTGGCGCTGTCCATTTTGGGCGTAGAGTGAGGATGAGCAGTGTGGTCTGGGATTCCGTCTGCCTCTGTGGCTGGAGGACAGCTACAAGTGGCAGCTTTGAAACCTGAAGAAATCTTGTGTATGCAACAGAACAAACCTTGAAGGACTATGAGGTTGTGTTCACATGACTGGACTCTCTCATCTCACATCTGGCTTCTTGTTTGCTGTCTTTCCTCAGTTAGCCTGAGATGGAGAGTCAGTCTCTGGTTTTTCTTCACTTTTGTCTTGTTGTGAGACTGAGAGAACACTGGACTCAATCTTGTTGTGGCTCAGTCTTTTCAACAGCATAGTAACTACTCTACACTGAGTGTCTGTGGAGAAATGTACTGACAATGGTTTTGAAAGGGTGTCTGTCACATAGGCAGAGAAAAATAGAGCCCCCAGGTAACTAGACCCTAAACACACAGGGCTGACAGGGCTAACACACCAACCTATCTGCCTCCTGGGAATCACAAGCAGCCTAATTACTGCCACTTCTCACTGTCATGTATTAATCATCCCTGCAAGTCCCACATATCACACCTCACAGATCATATATTAACTTTGTTCTGTGGTTTTGTGGCACTTCATATTGCCCCCTTCCTATCTCTTCTTCATAGACATTAAGAAGAAAATATCATTCTTTCCCTAATGGTTAAACAATTAGACTCAAAATCAACTCCGTTCCTGCTTCACTCATTCTCTTCCTTCTGGTCTGTCTTCTTTAACAGTGTGATGTTAACTTCGATTAACAACTTACTAGGACTAAACAGTATCTGGAATATTAAGAACTGAATGTCAGAGGTTGTGAAGGGCTGCAATAGTCTTCTATCTTCAGATACGCCTGTGGTATGGAGAGAGAGTACACAAAAAGGGCAATGATTCAGCTTGCATGTGGGTAGAACCACGAGGTGGCCTGGGGCTTGAAATGGAATAAAAGGAAACGAAGAAGTCCAATAGTACAAGGTTCTTCCTCATTTCTGCTTCCCAGCTGCCATGTGATGAGCAGCCTCCTTCTCCCCATGCTCCTACTGCCATGGTGCTCTACCAACCTCAGTTCTCCCAATGAAGTCATCCTGACACAGACTGGAGCTTTTCAGACTGTGAGCCAAAAGAAATCTTCTTTCCCAGTTCATTCACATAAAGAATTCTCTCATAGTGATAAATAAATGACTAAATGCACTTATAATAACACAAATAATAAACACAAAGGAACAATATCTATATGCACATGAAAAGTAGCATTAGTGTCAGATTTAAGTGTACAGCTTATCAGGGCTATGTGTATGTCAAATAGTCCTAAAGCAATCTGTAACAAATAAATATTACAGAGAAAGTTCCTAAATCTATCAGAAGACACAGACACCTATGAATTTCAACAGGTGAAGAAAGAGATTATGTCTTGAACATGGGTAGCAGTTTTTGTCATTGACTGAAAGGTGGTTCCACTCAGTGCTACCCTTCTCTGTGTGTGTGAAGTGTGACCTAATAGAAGGAGTGCTGACCTGGGAGAGAAGGGATGGGGGGCTTAGCCTTAGCTCTGTCACTCACTAGCTGTGTATTATCGGACTTCTCTGGGGCCTTTGCTCTCTCAGCTGTGAAATGAGGAAACTGGCTTTCATGGCCTGGGGTCCCTGATAGATCTAAAGCTCTGCTGCTCTATTCGCTCCTCTACCTCTCCATCATGCAGGTTGTGGTTAGCTTACACCAAGTACACAGTGGGACACAAACTAGAATGCTTATTAATGAGGAGCAGGATTACACAATGTATCGCTCAGAGGCAAGGGTCAGCGACCCATGCTTACTCCCACTGTGGGACTATCTCTGTTTGTCAATACAGAGTTCAAAAAAGGACTCAGAACCCTAAATAAGAAAGAACAAGGTAGGGAGAACAATAAAGACTGAAAACCATCCCACATTTTGACAATGACATCTACCTGCTGCTAGGTCTGTTCTGTTAAGTGGTATGCCAATCCCATAATGGTGTCTATAGCATGAAGCCCACTCCACAGGGTCATTGTCCTCACTATTTTAAAAATTCTTCCACCTGCATTTTTTGACTCATACTATTCATCACACATGGAAATTTCCATTCTCTTCCCACAGCCTATATCACATCTTCTCTGCTCTAACTCCGCTGTTGGAGCAAGGAATTCTCATCTGCCATATTTGTCGCTCTCTAATTGCTTCTGACTTGAAGATCCTATACTGGGGCCTTATGCTAATAGCTTCCTGTCTAGATATTTAAGGTTTTCACAAATTCCATTTTAATTAAAAATGCTGAATTTCAGTCACCAGTTAAAACTGTCCCATATTTGTATGTATCTGATTATACTTATTCCTTTCACTATCTTTGCAGAAAAGTTCAGTTTAATTTTATATGCTGTGCTGTTCACCTTGCATAGAAGGAAAAATCACAAATGTACTAAAAATTCAATAAAATGAAACATTTTAAAACTGGTTGTAAACCTCTTTGCTAAAAGGCAGTGATAAAGGTTTATAGTAAAATAGTCTTGGCCATTAGTAGCATTCTTTTGAAGGAAATTATAAATTGTAGATTAGCATGCTGTCTTAACATATATTATTTAATAGCTTAGAAGCTGGATGTGGCTTCCACAGGGAACACCTTGACATGATAAGCTGTTCCTTCTCCCATGGATAATTGCCACACTGCAGCCACGTACTGCTATGGCATGATACAAATTAGCTGCATATTTTCCATTTCCTACCCAGATTTCTGCATAGACATGTCAAAGAGAAATCAGATGACAGCCTGTAGCAAGGCTTCCCTTACCAGTGAAAACCTGATAGGAGATTTTCTCCACCCCGACAGACCAAGAGTCCAGCCCTCAAGTTTAAAGTCTGAAAACTCAATTTTACCAGCCTGTCTAAAGGTCATCAACCACCCAGACTCAATCAAAGTAAGATGTCTGTATTCACCAAATTTACACACTGGAATATCAATTCACCTAGAGTGCTAGATATATATGGAAATATCATCTAAATTGCAAATGCAGCCATATTATTTCTCTGCTTAGCATTTTCAATAGCTTCCTCCTGCCTACAGGATATAATTCAAATTGCTAAGAAGGTAACTTCTGGCATGACCTTCTTCCACCTTATCTCCCCTCAACTTCCCCTCATAGTCAATGATAGAAACCTTCTCATTGGCTCCAAATATATAGTGTCCAGGGTTCTGCTCATACATTAAATATACTCTCTGACTCTTAAACATAGTGCCCACTCAGTTACACCACATAAATCCTTAATTGGAATTTTTAATCTTCATTTTCAGGGATAAATAAAAATATTTTTCTTAACCTAATGTGGCCTCATTAGCTCTTTTCAACCATAGTTAGGGGAAGATGTTTTCCTTCTGAACAGCCAAACTTGGATTTGTGTATCTTTATAATGGTTATTTTGTGTGTGTGTGTGTGTGTGTGTGTGTGTGTGTGTGTGTGTGTGTATGTTTGTAGCATATTCATGTGTCTAGTCAGCGGTAGTTGTTTGTAAATGTGTTCATGTGTGTGTATGTGCATATGCATGTAAAGGGCAAAGATCAACACTGGCTTTCTTCTTCAGTTCTTATCTGCCTTACTATGTTAAGAAATGCTCTCTCACTGAACTTGGATCTTAACAGTTCAGCAAACTGCCTAGCCATCAACCCACAGAACTCTTTCAGCCTCACCAGCACTGGGCTTATGGATGTGAGCTCCCACACCCAGTTTTTTTTAAATATGTGCACATTTTCTTCCTTGAATCATTTATTTTACCCTGGTAACCTTGGTGCCAGAGTCCCAAGAACTAAGGAGAACTTAAAAATGTTTGTTAAAGAAGTGACTAGCTCTTCTACAGGTTAGACAATTAAAAACCATTTGTCAGACACTAGGTGATAGTAGCAGATTTATGATGAGATTTTCCAGATCCTCACAACATCTACTTTTATTAAGATATAATAAGCAATTGAAATACCTTCCTCTCCTCTATGGATGCTCCTATTAACATCCCAGTGCCCTTATGCCCATACAAGCCACCATCTTTTTTGGCTCTGAAAGCTCCTTTATTTTGGGAACTACATATAATTATCACAGATGGTTCACTATCAGTAGTTATTACATTCCGATCTTTTATTTGTGTGTATCAGTTGAATTTCAGTGCTGAAACCCCATGCTGGTCATTGTGATTAGAATGAGAAACACTATGGCCTTTTATCTAGATATTGAGATCTCTCAGTTCCTCTAGACAGACATTGGGAGTCTCTTATTCTCATCCCCAGGACAACATTAGCAACTCTTGGCAGTCAGTTCCTTCTGCCAATAGATAATTTGACCAGTAATATGTTCAAGCTTATTAGCTTTAGTCGCAGGACTGATTTTCACCTAATCAGTCCCCTATTTCTGAGGTGAGCTAAAGCTCCCATGTCTGCTTGATTGCTGGTCTTCTTAAAAATAGCTTCTAGACAATGATAATTTGCCACTTCAAGCCCCGACAGTGCAAAAGATCTCTGTGGATCGTCTTTCCTATGTTTCTGTTCTCCAGAGAAGATAAGCCTGGGAGAAGGGACCTTGTGGCAGATCCCCAGGGAACATGCAGGCTTATCTACTGACACCGGCTTGTCGCCGTCGCCATGGGGAACCTCCCAGTTTGCTTGGCACAGCTTGCCCTAGATTGGCTCACCATGCTACTCAGCCTTCCTAGGGAAGCTGGCTGTGCTTCTTGTGTTCGTTTATTTTAAACATAGTGTCTTCTCCTCATCCCTTGATGCCTATTGTGTTGTTTAATTGCTACCCTCTGCCTAGCGGTTGCCAGCATGATGTTCTGTGAGACCAACACACACAATGCAGTATATGCTCGGGGGGACTGACAAGCCTCGCTTCCAAACCAGATTTTCAAAGGGAGAGACCAATGAAACCCATTGTCGAGAAAGTGATAATTTCTGTGCCATGCAATTATACCCTTTAAAAAATATACCTCTGGTGCACTATCCTGCCAACAGTTTACTGACGACGAGGAAACAAAACCAGCAGTTGATGCTGGAATGGCTATCGAAACCCTATAATCATCTTAAAAATAGATTTATATAAGGAACCTGGTTGTTATGAGTGTGGCTTTATAATGTTTGTCAGAGGAAAAAATCTCTTCACAACTTAAATAGCCATTTAAGTTCCTATTTCAATTTGGGCTGATGGGTGGTGGGATAAGGAAGAGAGAAACAATGTGAGCACTGTGGGTTATTTCTTTTGTCTCATGTGCACTCTCAGTTCACCCATCTACCCTCAGTCCTTGCATCACTAGTATCAGGGGAACAGCTGATCACTGATCATGCCTACTAAGAGTCGTAAAAGCAAGCCTTGTCACCACAACTCCTGACTCACAAATAACCATGGGCCTGAGTTTCCCCTTAATCCCACATCCCCTTTTCCACATGCAGGACACTTCAGCACTGTCCCAACATGCAAGCACAAACAGTGCACATAGTTAAGTCCTTCCTAGAGAGGCTCATCCCCAATTAAAAGAAAAAATTCTAGGTTGTGCCAACTAATGATCTCTGCCTCCTCAGCCAGACTAATGCAAATTAAAATGGTAAGAGTCATCTAAAGTCTAAGGAGAGGGCCTGGAAAGATGGCTCAGTGGTCAAGAGCAAATACCCCTTTTCTAAAGAACATAAGTTTGGTTTCCAGCATCCATATCAGGTAGCTCATATTAATCTGCCTTTCTCTTCTGTCCTCAGCAGGCAAGTGTACTTGTGTGTACATACACACATGTGGACACATAATTAAAAATAAACCATGTTTTAAGTCCTTGGATACCAGATCAGATGTACAAAGACTATACTGAGCCTAGCCCATGTGGTTAAGAAGGCTCCTTGGATCATTTTGATATCACTTGTAATATGATAAATGCAATGAGTAGTGTCTAATTGATTTAAAAAGAGCTGTGTAGCACATGGTTAAGAGGTTAAGTTCTGAATAGATTATTTGAGCTGGAGTCCAGGCTCTTTAATTGAGACTGTGGCTTTTTTACCCATTTCCAGCTCCCATAGGTAAAGTGGGAGTTGTAATAGTTCCCACTATGAAGAGTTAAACGTTCATTAGACGTAAAGCCTAATGAACCAGTAGACACAAATTCCTGACTGTCCAGTACTAAGCAAGTGCTGTGTAGCAATGCTAGCTATGGCTATCCAAGATGCAGCAGAGGATTAAGCTTACTAGCTAACATTTCTTTACATTGATTGCTCCTTAAATTCCCAAAGAACATCAGGAAATAATATTGGGGAATTTTATGGCATTCTTTAGGAGAAAGTATATTTTTCAAGGATATCCTATTTTCCCAGGGAAAAAATGACAACATATGATGTGTTTAAAATGAAATGACCAATTGCTTCTCAATAGAAGGGTCCTTAACTAGTAAACAGTGAATGGTGGAAAGGGAAATGGGGGAGTGCTGGAAATTAAATGTGAAACATTTATGACATGAAATAATAAATAAGAAAGAAAGAAAAAAGAAAAACCAACATTTAAAAAAAAAAACTAACAGCCTGCAAATAACACCATGACCCACACAATCTACATAGTGGTTTCTATAAAATGAGGGGTTTTTGGAGGGAAGCCTTAATTTTAGCAAGAATTTGGTTTAAAATGAACTTCCATTGAATGTTCTATAGATTTGAGGGATGTTTAGACTGTCTTACATTCTGAGAAATTCAAGTTTACTCTAATAGTTCAACTTTCCAATGTTAACAGATATACCTCAACAAATTCAGTTCCTTTCAATCTGCAGTCTTTGCCCAACCAACTCTCAACTCCTTTCCTTTCCTAGCACCCATTGTCTAGAAGTTGTTCACTAACTGTTAATGAAGTGATAAAAATGAATGACGGAGTAAATCAATGGATGTCTTGGGTCCACAGCTAGTAAAGGACTGAAGTGTTAGCTCTGTGGGAACTCAGCTGAAGTCCATTAGATGTGAAATCAGAAGCAGAGTCATTTCTGGCCAACATCGTCTCTGTGACTTTTGCAGGGCATCTGAGACTTTATCTTTAGAGCAGTGACAATAATAATTACTCTCTCACAGGATTTGTGTGAGGATTACATGAAAAGAAAAGGCTGGCAAAATGCTTTTTGAGCAATAAATCCATGTTAAGGTAGAATGTGCCATTCTTAACTCGGTAAACAAATGCTTCACAATGGAATTGGGGCTCTACTGTTAGCAGCTTCCACAAGAGAGTTGTGGTGTAGGGACTGCATTCATTTTGGAACCTTCCACCTATGCAAGAAAGAGAAAGTTGAAAAATGGAGGGATAAAGTGAAGAAAGAATAGGAGAAATGAGAAAGAATGAGAAGCAAGGAGAAAACAATTTCACCTCCAACTGTAGTCATTCAGGGACAGTGGGAATAAACACTGTGGAAATCGTTTGTGAAAAATGGACAGCCTGCCCTTGGTCCCTTTTTCAGATCTCCTCACAGGGTCTGGGCTAGTATTTGGAGTGACTTTTCAATTAGCCAAGCCTCCTCAAGTCTGGATCCAGGCTGGGAGAAGCTTGCCAGGGTAGTGGCTTTTATCTTATTCAGTCATAAGGAACATGGAAATCAATTTTTCCCAATCTCAGTTATAGCTCGAAATCCATCCTTTTTTAAGGCAGCAGGAGGATTAATCTATTGAATGGTTTTCGGGATTTTGCTGACATATAAACATTTTAAGAATACATTACATTTTTTTCCTCTTTCCCCAGCACTATTTTTAAAATGAAGCCAACTTTCAGTGCCAGCCAGGAGAAGAAAGATGGCCACACGTTTCTTCCCTGTGAGAGTGCAAAACCATTTTTTCCCCAAAGCCTGAAGCACAAACTTAAATTCACATTGGTTAGTGTCATCTTCTTGACCAACTGTCCCATGTCACAGGAAAGGTCCCTCTTTTCATGCAGACATTTATGATTCCGAATAATTCAACCTAGCAGCTCCCATACACTAGAAAATGCTCCTTACAGAGAAGTCACTACCGTTATGATTTCCTTTGTTGCACTTAAAATGATGATTCTGGAAGGAACTCAGCCAGCAACAGAGTGGGTTGGTGAGAGGCTGAGAGCAGCTGCTGAGGATTGGGTAGTCACATCACAAAGAGTCATTCCCAAGCCTTGTCTGTAGGGTGAATAAAAGGTAGACTCCTGGGGCTGGAGGCATGGCTCAGTGTTACAGGGCACTTACTATTCCTGCACAGGACCCAGGTTCAGTTCCCAGCACCCACATGGGGTACATAACTACCAGTAACTCTTGTTCCAAGGTGATTAGACACCCTCTATCAGCCTCCACAAGCTCCTTCAAACACAGAGTACATACAAACTCATTTAGGTTCACACATAAAGATAAATAAATAAATCCTTATGTATCTATTCCTATATTCTAATGTACTTAGGACCTATTATAATATAATAAAAATATAATACTCAAGTAATTTATGTAGCAATGAATTAAAATGTTATTTAGTATAACAGTAAATCACAAAATAAATGTAACATTAAAATATATAAATATAATCAATACCACTAGCTATAATAAGCATACAAAAACAAAAAGGTGTTGGATACAGTGAAATTCCTCTCTTTACTCTAACACTGGATTCAAATGCCTACTGTCAATTTAAAAAATAAAGGTTAGTATAGTCTGTGAGGTATATTGATGTACCATAATACTAAGAAGCTTTAGAACCATTGATTTATATTGCATAATTAGAAATCGCAATAAAACTATTCAAAGGAAATAAGTTACAAATAGTTATGTCATATAACATCACAGGGTGGGTAATAGAGACACATAGAAAAGGGGTGCAGTGGTAAGCCACATAGCTTCAGCCTATGGTCATGGATTCAGTGAACTCTGAACAGCCAGAACAAACTAAAAAGACTTTTTCTATTTCTGAAACTGCAGAATACATACAAATATGCCAAGAAGCTATGCAATGGTTGTCTTCAGGGCTTCTTTGCACAGTTATTCCCAGGATCCTTTGAAAGAGTTCTAGTAATTATTTTCAGCTGACGATAAGGTCATGCACAAATAAAATAGTTGAACATATAGCATTAAAGTTTACTCTAGCTTCCCCTTCCATTTCCAGTGGATGGCACTGGACAGACTGTTATAACTCAGTAGACTTTGGGTATTGCTTTGGGATCTATTCAAACTTAGATTAATTTTGACTCCATGGAACAGATTAATGTCATTTGCAGTCAGTTCCATATGCAGTTAATGTATTGCTAACCATCACAGGGTAGGAACAGCTTCCAGGAATACCCCTGGAGTTCTCTGTGCTGACCTGCTTGTTAATGAAATGAGATGCAGGCTGGAAGTCTAGATGAAATAATGGGTCGTTTGTGTGGCACTCTGTGCCAAAGCTAGATGAGCGATAGAAAAGGACAAGATTTGAAATGTTCGAAGTCAGAAGCTATTCTCAAAAAAAGCCTTCCAAAGCTCACATGTACAAATTTGTAAACAGATGTTCCTATTCTCATAACGATTGAGGGCAGAGGTTGCCATTATTGCACCACTCTGGATTCTATATTTTTGAAGGCATACATCTGCATCAATATTATGAATGGTGAAGATGTGTATGGGAAAGTTTCCCTATCTTTATCTTATGTTATGATTTGAATATGTAATGCCCCCAGGTTTCTGCATTGAAAGTCTGGTTCCCAAATCATGACACTATTTACAAAGCTCTAGAAATTTTAGGAGGTAGAATATTTCTTGGGGACTCGGGTTACTGGAAACAGGTCTTTTGTGATATGGGATGCTTAGACCATTTTTAGAGCCTCTCCTTCTACTTCCTGCACTGTGACAGGAATTTCTCTGCTCTTCCCCAGCTCTCTTTCCAGTTTCTGTCCCTCCAACTCTCTGTCACAGTGGAATGACAACTCTGATACCTGTAATTCATGAACGAGAACAAGTAACTCTTTCATTTAAGGCATATTCTAGAGTCTTGGGCACAAAAATACCCTAAAACACACACAAAAAATCATAATCAACCATAATGGTAGAAAAATGTCAAATTATGTTTTGGTTTCTTAGGTATAAACTTTTTTAAAACTTGTTTTCATTGAAGAAATAATCAAAGGCTTTAAAGCAAAGAATTTAAAGAAAAATTATTTCAGAAATATACCTGCCAACTAATCAACCCTATTTCTACACTTCCTCAAGTTGATGTTATTTTAATGTTTTGACTTATTTGGTTCTTTTGAGCAAATATTTGCTTTTATATTTAAGGTTCTATTTATAATTTTGAATAGAGTATTCTCTAAATTTTAATAAGTCTCTGTCTCTACAAAGCCAACATCCACCAGTACAGTATAGCAAGCTAAAAAAATGCTTCTTCATATCTTTTGGCACAAATTCAGCACTAACCTTCATCTTGTTATATCTGATTCTTAGGATTAACTGTTAAGGTGATAAAATATCATGTTCTGAGTCAGATGGACTCAAGTTCAAATCCAAATTCTTACAGCTTGCCTTGTCTGTGTCTTAAAGACGTTCCCAGATATTTTACAGATACACTTGACCATCTGCTACACTAGACCATCCTTATTAATAATTAAGTTAAAATATATATAAAGCACTTAATACTTTACCTGACATGGACAGTATATCAATATATGTAATTGAGCAATAATGGGACATATGTACTTGCACACACAAATATATTAATATAGAGAGAAACAGAGAGATCGAAAGTAGTAGGATTGGGGGTGGAGAGACGACTCAGAGGTTAAAGGGGATTACTGCTCTTGCAGAGGAGCAGAGTTCAGTTTCCAGCACCTATGTTGGATGTACAGCTACCTGTAGCTACTGCTCCAAGAGATCTGACATCCTCTTTAGGCCTCTGGGGAGACCTGAACATACCATACATTTGCATACTCTACACAGACACATAAATAAAAAAAATAAAATGAATGTTTTTAAAAGAAGCAGCAAAATCAACACACACACACAAATACAGCTATTATATAGAACTTATACCCAAATTATTTAGCACATAGACTTACCCACTAGGAACACACTATCTGGTTGAGAGAATTAAAATTCAAAACTTACACTTTGGGCCTGAACTACTCATTTAATTTTTAATGCTAAACCAATAGTCATTCTTTGCAGATCTAGTGTATTTTCCTGCATACATACTTCTAAGGGTCAGAGTAGGTTGTGCGAGTTGATAAATTGTGTTTATTTATTGGCAAGCCTGCACCAAATAACATGCAAATGATATGCAAGATGACATATACATTCACATCAACGACTCAGCCACTTATGGTAATAGCACTCCAAGCCTGCTCTATCTAGGATGGTGTCTGCGTTGCTTCATAAGCATCGATTGTTCTTGGCTTTTGCTGATATAGCCAGAGAAGTTTGTCAGGAGATGGACTAAGGTAGCCATCTTTTTTGGTTTATTCTGTCCTTCATTCCACTCTTACATTTATTCTAGGACTTTCTACTTTAGGGCTGGGGTCTACCTGTACCTTTGGCTACAGTATGTGTAAGAGCTTTATTCCCTGGGAAACTGTTATTTTCAAAGAAGAATGGATACTATTTAGATTACCATTATGAAAATAACACTCATGTTGGGCTACAGACACGGAACAAATACAGACGATAAAGTAGAGCCTATCATTTCTTTGCATCTCCAAAAAGATCTAGAATGAAAGAACATTCCTATTGTCACCTGGCAGTCAATACAGTGCTTCCCCGTTGATTCCTCATCACAACAGATGACAGTATTCCCTCAGCATGTGGATGGGCCCAGATCAGCCTTTCTCTATGATAAACATGCTTGAATGTGGCAATCATTTCTTTCCCTAGGAATGCAATGATGATGTGATTTCAAGGGCCCTGTTCTGGATATATGAGTAGCAGACCCATGATCCATCATCCACTATAAACTGTCTTCGTGTAAGTATTAATTTAGTCTTATGTAATATATAGAAGCAATTTGTTGGCTGGCGAGCAGAAAGCATGTGTTAAGCAGGCCAAACCTATTTGGACCTCTCTTACACATCTCTTGAACTCAATCACATATAACATGCTTATTGATGGCCGCTTCATATCAAAGGCTATTTTCCAAAATGCTTTTTTCATAGTCTTCATTACAACACAATGCTGCTGTAGAGAAGAAATAGGAGATGACTAGGGCTAAGCATACCAAAGTTTTCAGGCTCTTTAATTCATTAGGCAATCAGAAGAATATAGAACGCTGCAGTAGAATGGCTTGTTTTTTCCTATTTAATCATTTAGAAGGGGAGCTAATTTTCATGGACTATTTATTAACCTAAATTTGGCTGTTAAAGACATGCTCAAACCTCATGAAGGCCAAAGAATTTAATTTGTACTTTAGAAAGCAGACTAGCAACAGGACATAAGGCAGGCTCCTCCTTTTGTATTCAGAACATCTTTATTTGCTTAGGCCAACAAAAATAAAATAGAGTCATTCACATGAATATTCTGCTACCTATATATATATATGCAAATTAAATATGCCTTAAAGATATTTACTAATGTATATTCTAAATTTTGATAAAATTAAGAATCTTTTGGTCTCAACAATACTTAGTACAAACATGTATTTTAATGCAAAGCTGTGTAATAAGAATAAGACTAATTGAAAGTCTTCTTTTTGATACTTGGTATGTATTGTATACTTAATTCAATGCTCAGTTCAGCCTAGTACACTTTAAACATTCAATAGCTTCATAGGCTGGCCATGTCCTTGAGTACTAAATAGTCACAGCGAGATCTCCTGTCCTGTGACTTTCCCCAGCCTATGAAAATTTCACTTTTCTCAAGAAACAAGAAACTTACGAGATCAGATGAGATCAGGTGCGTTCAGGGTGGTATGGCCGTAGAAGAAACAAGAAACTATATAAGATGAAATTCACTGCTTGTTTACATATTTTCTACCACATTCTCTACTTTTATTCTCTGTTGGAAAAAATAACAATAGTAAATCTATGGACTGATGCGAACAAGAATCCAAAGGTGCCAGGTCTAACATGCGATAGAATTCAGGGTTTTTTTTTTTATTTATTAAAATATGGGTGCCTCATCTAGAAAAATTATATATTTTAATTTTTAATGCTTTACTCTGTTCTCTTTTTGAGAGTGGAAACAGACCCTTGCTCCACTGTTTGAAAAAACTGAATTTTAATGGTTTAGGTCCATATTTTTCAGAACTTCCTTGGAGATTTTCATATTGATAGCTCTTGCACATGAAAACTTCTCTTACTGCATTTTCTTCATGCTTTCTCTTCTTGCATTTAACCCTTTGATTCCCACTATCAAGATCCATGGGATCTCTCTGTGTAGGCAGTTTTCCTGTCCTAGCAGATGCTTCCAAATTACCACACAGAGGCTTGTGACACTTACAAATGTTCAGCTATTAGTGCAGATTTATTACTATCTCTTATAATTTAATACATTCTGCCACATGGTTGTTATCTTGCCTGTCCTCCAACATGTCCTGTCCCCTCTGTGTCTCCTGGCTACATCCCTGCTCCAGCCCTCCCTTTTCCCAGAGTCTCTGTGCTACTTACACTTCCTGCCTGACTGCCAGCCTGTCAGCTTTTTATTAACTAATAAGTGTAATGTATATTCACAGTATAAAGAAGGATTTTTACACAGCACCTTTAAGTATTTTCTTCCCATCTCTGATGAACTTTACTTGCTATTAATATATAACTGCCTCTTCAGCCACACTTTCTCTGTACTCTGTTCCTACCAACAACCCAGTAAGCCAGGTCCTTACTTCAGTTTTCATTGTTATGTTTTGTTTTTCTGTTCCAGAGAAGAATCACTGAAGTTCGGACTGTACTCCTGACCCTCAGGTCCCTTATGTATTTATTTTGCTAGAAGAAGACAGCTTGTTGGATGATGAAAACAATTGTGAACCAATTTTAATCCTCATTATCTATCTGCTCCTGGGGTCTTTATAGAAAATGGCAAAGTTTCTAAATCTTTTATAAATCACACCCTTTAAAAAATTTATTTATTTACTATGTATACAGTATATAGAAGAGGATACCAGATGTCATCACAGATGATTGTGAGCCGTCACCATGTGGTTGCTGGGAATTGAACTCAGGACCTCTGGAAGAACAATCAGTGCTCTTAACTTCTGAGCCATCTCTCCAGCCCCTAAATTACACTTTTTAAGCTTTCTTTGTTAGGGGCACCTTCCGTAGAGCCCAAAGAAGACTTCAAAATGATCTCCTGCTTATGTGGAAGTTAGAAGACACTGCCTCTGTTTGCCTGCGTGCCAAATGGTTGCCAGAAATCAATCTGACAGTTGTCACACATCAGAAATGTGACCAGTAGTATTGAACAAATCAATGTTAAATAACTTGCATTATAAATTTGTAGTTTTAAAAACTTTTACGTGGTGTGGATCAGGACACATATTACAGTGCATGGGTAGAAATCAGAGAACAGTTTATGAGATTTCCTTCTGTCCTTCCACCATGAATCAGCTGAGCCCTCTTGCTGACTCTGATAGTTTTATTGTTGACAATCAGTTAAGAACGCTTGTAAGAATTGGAAGTTTTAGATGCTCTTGTATGTTTTATGAAATCTGAATGAACTTATTATTTCTAATAAAAATTAACCATCTAAATAGAAATGTTTTCTTGCCATAAATTGTGCACAGAATTTCGAGGCGTTGCCACAGGAACTACATATGAATAAACACATGTTGCATGTTAAAATGACAGTACTTTTTTCCTACTTGGAATAAACAAAATATTAATGAAGTTAATTTTGCTTACTTATTTTAATTCTTTTTATTAAGATTATTCTTTTATATATTACATTCTAACAGCAGTCTCCCCTCCCTGCTCTTCTCCCAGTCTCTCATGCCCCACCTCCTCTTTCCCCCAGACTTACTCCTCTCCATCTCCCCTCAGAAAAAAGAAAGCCTCTCAGAAACATCAACAAACACAGCATAGCATGCTTCAACATTACCAGACACATACCATCACATCAAAGCTGCATGAGGCAATCCATTATAAGGAAAAGGGTCCCATAAATAGATAAACCACTGTTAGGAATCCCACAAGAACACCAAGCAACTACTCAATCATAACATCTACTCAGACGATAATAGTCAGACCCTGACAGGCTCCCTGACCCCACAAGTCCCCAGAAGTCCCTGTCAATGGATTCTGTGGCTAGAGTTCTCATGGTTTCCTTGATCTCTAATTTTATTCCCCACAGAACTACCTGAACTCTCCATAAATATGGTTGCTATAGAAAATTTAAAGTCTTGTCATGGCTCACACTGTATTTACACCGAGACAGTGATGTTCTAGACGGTGTTTTCCAAGATTGCAATTTTTTCTATTTAATTTACATCAAGAATGTGGTAAGTAATCTGAATACAATATTTTATATAATTCTTATGGAAACTATTTGTAGATACTATATCTTTCTTCCAAGCCAGAAAAGGACTCATAACATACATATGTTTCCTAAAACTGCAGTCATAATTAATGGGTAACTAAAGAATTAGATATGAATTCAGATGTTTCACTCCACAACCTGTATTCTTCTTACTTCATTGTATCACCTTGCTGGATGGTGTCCTGTGGCTGATGTTCAATGAGCCCAGCAGAGGTCCACCTCTGTATTCGTTAGACTATCATCTTTTTAGCAATTGTGTATATAGTACACTCAGATTTACTATTCTTTCATGCTATGTGTTAAAACCTCACAGATAATATAACTCCATAAATGAAATCAGAATCTCTAAGAGATATCCACACTCTTCTATGTGTTATATTGTTATTCATGATAGCCCAAACTCAAAACAATCTCACTATATCGTGATGGATGACTGGATTTAAACAGTGGGGCAGATTCAGAGGAATATTACTCAGTCATAAATAGAAGACAGTCTTGACATTTATGAATGTTTCAAGCTTAAGAGCAATATAGAAGAGGAAGTTAGTCCGACAGATAAAAACAAGTGCTCTATGGATCACCTATCTATAGAATCCAATGAAACCACTGAAGGAGAGCACAAAGTGATTGTCAATAACACAGAGCTGTGAACTTGAAACTGACAGGTAGGGCTTAAGTGCTGTCTCATATACACAACAAATGAACTAGAAGAAACAAAAACGGTTAAACAATTCATTTGTATAGTCACTTCACAATGGATATGTTCATGAATCCCCAGTGTTATAAACATTGCATTTTTGTCAAGTGTGGCATCTAATGCCTGAAAATCCAGCACTCAGCAGGTAGAGGCCAAAGAACACTAATTAACATCATCTTCAGCTACCTAGTATTTTGAGAGCAGTCTGTAGAGATTGCTATTACAAAAACTTGATAAATGAATAAATAATTACTTACGTAAAAATTTAAAAGACCTATGTTGAATGTGATTTGATTTGTCAATTATACCTCAATAAAGCTAAAAATCTGCAGGTCAAAGCCCACCAAGGAATCACACAAATCTGTTCATTTGCCACAACCAGAATTTGAACACTGAAGTAGATTCAAACATTAAGTATCCAAATGCATCCTTTTTCTAGTTTATTTTCCATTGCTGTGCTGGACACCATGTCCAAAAGCAATAAGAAGGGGAAGCGATTGTTTCAGGTTACAAGTCACTGTCCCTCATCAAGGAAACCAAGGCAAGAACTCATGCAGGAATCTGGAGGCAGGAACTGCATCAGAGATAGTATAACAGTGCAGCTTACTGGCTTGCTTCTAGGCTTATATTCAACTACTTTTCTTATACAGTCCAGGCCATCTGCCTAAGGGTAGAGTTGCCCATAGTGGACTGTATCACTTATCAATCCCAGACATGCCCAAGGGCCAATATAATGAAGGCAATTCTTCAGCTGATGTTCAGGTGTGTCAAGCTGACAAATGAACCTAAACCATAATAATCTTATATAATAAGAATAAATATTATATCTTCAGTTAGAGGCATATATGTGCAAATATTATAATGGACAATGCAATAATTTTTTATAAACTAGCATCTTGTGGCTTACCTATGGGCTTGTATGTTTTATTTACTTATTTTTAATCTGAGCCAATATATCTGAAAATCCTTGTGTCTCGGTCCCCAAATGGTGGGCTGTGTTCATTTGGTCAAGTGTTTATGACCACATGTGGCTTAGAAGTTTAACATTTCTTATTGTAACTGACAGTTAAAAAGGAAAACCTACACATTCACAACAGGAAAGAAAATTGGAAGCCAGTTCTCCTTGCCTCTCGAAGGAAGAGGACTGTTCATTCCTTTCTACGAGCACTAAGCCCACTGTCATGGAGCCTGCTTCCAGGAATCTTCCCGACTGTGCCGAATCAATGCAGTCAACTTCTGCAGCCAAGTGCACAAGACATAGAATTGTCTCAATTGGTCCATAAAGATGTCAGCCAGGGTGATACACAGTCACTTTGTAAGTCCACACTTTGAGTTAACATTTCAGTTCATAACATCATCCACTCTTCCGTATTACTTTACCACCATTGTTTTTCACCTTCTGAAACTCATAACTATTAAACTGTTCAGACAACAGTTTTGTCCATCAGCTACAGCAGTGGGTGAATAGTGGGAAATATTGTAAGTGGTAAAACATACAGGAATTTGTGTGTTAGTGGTGCTTATGGAATGCTGTCTTAGTTGAACTTGCTATTACTGTGATAAAACATCATGATCAAAAGCAACTTGGGAAGAAAGGGGTTCATTTCAGTTTCCAACTCCTAAAGCCATTTTATCACTAAGGGAAGTCAGAAACTAATTCAATATAGGACCTGAAAGCGGGAACTGATGCAGAGGCTCTGGAGAAATACTGCTTACCGGCTTGTTCAGCTTGCCTTCTTATACAACCCAAGACTAGGACTGGTACCATTCACAGTAGGCCAGGCTTTCCCACATTGGTAAATAATGATGTCCCATAGACCTGCTCATAGGCAGATATAGTCAGAAAACTTTCTCAGTTGAAATTTTCTCTTCTCAAGTCCAGCTGTCAGGTAGACAAATATTGAAACAGGAAAAATATTGTGTGTGTGTGTGTGTGCGTGTGTGTGTGTGTGTGTGTGTGTGTGTGTGTGTGTGTGTATGCTGGTGGGAGAGGTCATGATGGCTGTTTGTGCTTGTAGACACACACTTTTGGAAGCCAGAGGTCAAGTGTCAACTTCATGTGCCTTCTTCTATATCACTCTAAATTACTTCCAGATTGGCAGGGTCTCTCACTGAACCCAGAGCAGAATGTTTCAAGTACTCTAATTAGCCAGCTTGCCCAAGCATCCCCTGCATTCACCTTCTGGTTACTGGGATTTGTAGGGCTGCCATGCTCACCTATTTCCAGGTTATAATCCACTGTGATGTAAGGTATGGCAGAAGGAATGTGGGGCTGCTGGTCCCATTGCATCTGCCATCTGGAAACAGAGAGAGTTGAATACTAATGCTCAGCTCAGCTCACTTCTATGTATTTGATTTTTGCTGTGCAAGATCCCAGACCATGGAACAATACTGCCCCTTTATAGTGGGCTGTTTTCACTTTATTTAACCTGATATAGATAGTCCCTCACAGGCATGCCCACAGTCTTGTCTCCTATGTGACTCTGGATACTGTTGACAGTCACTATTAACCATTACACAAGCTTAAATGATCAAAATCAGCAACAAATCTATGGACTTGCAGGTAGCCTAGGACAATACTCTCCCAATATATTTCATTCAGCAGATGTGGTGTTTTTACAGCTGAGATTTACTATTAATGCTTGAATATTGGAGGTTTAATACAGAGTTTAGATATTTAACTCCTTTTAAAACATCAGCACATTCTGGATTCCCTGAATTGATTTCCTACCTAGCAATAACCTGGCTAGTCAGAGTAGGTTCCTGCTTCAAGCAGAACAGTGTCCAAGTTGACACCATCCCCATTCGAGTTACTTCAGTTACTAGATTATAGCCTGGCCCTGAAGATTCTTGAACATGTAGTACCTGGATCCTCAGCAAATGGGCTGGTACAGCTGTGCTTATCATGGGGAATAAGTGAAACGTAATCCCCAGTAAAAGGAACTTATTGTGTGACTATTTCTTCCACTATAGGACTTTTGTCATCCTTTTTATCCACCTTCCAAAGGTCAACAATGCCACTCACCAAAGTTATGGTGACCATCAAAACATCTCCACTCTTTGTGACACATTTCCATTTCTAAGATGCACTAAGAAGAGACAAAATCATTCCTGGTTGAGAGTCAATACTTCATGAGACTCTACTATAGTATGGTCCAGCCAGACTTCCACTAATTGACTACAGCAGCTTCCCAAATTTTCTCCAGTCTTTTCTTAAGGACCGATTGGAGACTCTCGAATATCAAGGCACAGAAGGTATCTTACCAGTTATATTTAGGGGTGGTTTCACTTAAATAATTCCACCAGTAAACTCTGATAGAGAGCCACTAGAAAGAGTGTGGGGGCCCTTTTCAGATAATTCCTGGTCCTTGCTGCTTAGGCCCAAGTTACCAGAGTAGCAGCCTGCTGGAAGCTACCTCCTGGTGTTCCCTCAGAGGTTAAGCCTGATTCTGTGTCTTCAATGTTCTAGACTAGACTGAATCATGTTAAAGACTTCTGGAAACTTGCATAGGGGAATATTGCAGTACAGAGGACAGCACACATCTCATGACATTTACTGGTTATAGGGATCAACCTAGTTATCTAGTTGATTTGTAGATTAGTATCTGTGTTTTCTTGAGAACTTTGTTCCTATCTAAGAGTGGCATCTAGATGGGAAAAACATAAGGACACATCATTGACATTTGTCACATCAGATCTTCCTCTCCATCCCAACCACACAGCCTGTTGGAATATCAATTCCTTTCTGATGCCAGTAATAACCTGCCTGCCTCTGTAGCCATTGTCATATCATCTGCTTGGGGCTGGCCAGGGACAAAAACTACTCTTGTAAAAAAGTAGAAGCAAGTAACAAAATACAAAGACCCTATAATTTCTGTAGCATGATGATGCTCAAAAGATAGGCCTTTAAGAAGGACCTCCAACTCAATGTGGGTATTTTCTATACAGCATTTCATCAAGTAATTGTCCATCCTGGGAGGACATATCTCTGAGACAGGAGCACATCATATGGGAGTTGCTACTAGCTTTTGACAGCTGTGATATTGGTTTCTATACATCTTAAACATTCTTTACCCAGTGGACTCATGTTTTTATATTTATAAGTGACCCAGTAATTCTGAACATCAGCACTTTAAATCCTCCTTATAAATGTCCCCTGCACATCCAAATAGCCCTATAGATATTACCCTATAAGAATCAGTCATCATGCTCTGTATCTATCTCTGAAAGAGAAATATCTACCCATGATGTCTCCATTTGAATCCTCATAACGGTGAAGACAGGATACTAAATGGCAAGTAATATTGAGGTTCTAACCAGCTGACTTTGGCCCAAAGATTTTGCCTGCATTGTTCGGGTGGGCACATGGACAAAGGGATCAGATGAGTCTGTGTCAGAATCTTCAAACCTCCATGTGAAAGTCAGTCTGACCTCACTAATCATGTTGTCACCAAGAAAGCACCCCAACTTTCCTTAGGAAAAATATGAATTATATGTAAAGTAAGTTGAATGTAAAACAGTCATCTGGCTGGTTTGGCTTGTTTGGTATGAAAGACCTTTTATGACAAGAGAAGCATGATTGCTGACAAAAATGGCCACTATAGTTAGCACATGCTCCTCCTCTGTGTTCACTTGGCTTCCAACACTTTTTTAAACTCACCTGTAGATCTTTACAAAAAGGGTGGAAAGAAATGTAAAAAGAAAGGCAAAAAAAGAGAAAGGGAAAATTTTTGTTTGTGTCACTTTGTTGCTTTTTATTTAATTAACATTTTTCATTTATTTTGCATACTGACCACAGTTTCCCTTTCCTACTCTTTTTCATCTCCCATTCCCGTCTATCCCCCTCCTCATCCACTACTCCTCTGTCTCTATGCAGAAAGGCCTCCCATGGGCTTGAACAAAGCATGACAATCGAGTAGAGGCAGGACCTAGCTCCTCCTTCTGTATCAAGGCTGGGCAAGGTAATCCACCCTGGGGAACAGGTTCCCAAAACTCAGCTAAGCACCAGAAGTCTTGAACTTACTTCTAGGAGCCTTGCACACAGACCAAACTACACAACTGGCAAACACATGCAGAGGGCCTAGATATGTTCCAACTCTGGAGTGTTGGTTCAGAGTCCATGAGCTCTCAAGACAGCTGTGTAGGTGGGATTCCCTGTCATGACATTGACACCCCTGGCTCATGCAATCACTACTCCTCTCCTTTAGCAGAATTCCTTGAGCTCAGCCCAGTGCTCGACTCTGGATCTCTGCATATTTTTCCATCAGTTACTGGATAAAGGCTCTGTGATGACAATTAGAGTGGTCACCAATCTGATTACAGTAGACGGCCAGTTCAGGAACCCTCTCCACTATTGCTAGGAGTCTGACCTGGGTCATTTAAAACAGCAACAACAACAACAACGAAAAAAAAACCCTTCTTTTGAATATATATATATATATATATTATTCAACTATAACAATCCTGTTTTTATTCACTGGCATTTGGGGAAATATGAAACACACTACTCAGTACCAAATAGTTCAAGTGCTCCATCGAGAACCCCTATGGTCCAGATCAAGGTTCTCTGGACAAGGAAGCCACATTGCTGGGTAAGGATGCCATAGGCTCTGAGTGCCTGGTGAAGAAGCCAGCATATTCATGGTCGTTGGCTTTTTCTTTTCAAACAGAACTGAAGGCACTGGTTCCCAACCAACCAAATAATACACTTTGATGGTGACTCTGTTCTCTGTTTGTTTGTTTTTGTTTTTTGTTTTTTGTTTGTTTGTTTGTTTTTTTGATGCTCAGAAAGCAGGAGATGCAGAAGGAACCACTTATCCTTGCTTCTCATACCTCTTCTCCATTCTGTCATGAAAATAATGATAAAATCACTCCCTCCTTCCCTAACCTCTATTCACACCATAAAAAAGAAGTGGGTCTGGATATTACTTAAACATACTGCTGTAATTATATATGGCCTAGATGTGAATGACTTAGAGGCAGAGTGAGTCTGGGGAGGGACCCAGAGGGCACTCATGGCCTATATTACAGTTTTGTTTGTGTGGTTTTTAAAAATGTTGATCCCCAAACAGTAACCAGCCTAATAACTCTCAACATTCCATCACTAATAAACTTAGTAATGGATTTCTTCTCTCTCTCAACATTTTATGGGTTTGCCCAAACTGCCAATGAAAGTAAAATGTTTATAAATGTCTCTCTCTCTCTCTCTCTCTCTCTCTCTCTCTCTCTCTCTCTCTCTCTCTCTTTCTCTCTTTTATTCCTTTTTAAGTTATAGCCACCAGAGAGACTTGATTAGTTTCCCTCTTATCTCACTAAGACATCTGAGCCTGATCTATAGTAACTAAATAATCAATTAATTCTCTTGCCGAGTTCCATTTACATAATGAAAATGCAATGTGCTGATATTTTATATGAGTCATTTTTGGTCGTCTAGACTGACAATATATTGCATATTGATTGAAAAGAGAAAGTCTAATGGATCTTCTGTTGTTGAACTTGCAAAATTAGAATCAAAGTGAAATGACAGAAGCAAGCATGGATTGGACTTGTATCTATATTTCTCTTTTTAATATTGGCTCTTAAATGTCTGGACCTGATTACAGCTTTGCATTCATTTGAGCAGAAAGTGCACATACTGTCTCTATGGCATGAGTGTGCATTCTCATTGCTTGAACCAAAATCAATATTTTACTGTTTGCAAACACTGTCAATGTCCCAGGCTCATAAAGTCTGCATAGCCAAGACACCTATGATCTTAATTATACTTTCAATGCTTATGTAGGCTCCTTAGCCTGCAAAAGGAAGGGGCTATGGATAAGGCTAAGACAAAACAAGTAGGGATTAAGGGCTAATGATCTGTGGTCTGCATAGTCCCATGATGGAGTGAAAACTGGTTGGTTCTGTATCCTAATACTTCTGATGGCATCTATTTACAGTAACAGATCATGCTGAGTGCATTTTGTTGCAGTATGGCACAGCAGGCAAGTGTCATGGTTATGCTTGCAGACACAAGTCAGGCTCTGTAAATTCCAAGCTCCTTCACTTAAGAGCTAATGGAAGTAAGCAAACTATCCTCAATGACTTCTCCCAGGCCTTCTGCATCATCATCCTCAACTAGGCACAGTAATTCTGTTCACCTCACAGTACTATTATGGTTTCAAAATTAAGGCAACTCATACTTGCTAGGTGCCAAAAAACCTCAAATTCTGTCACACAGAAAATGCTTATTAAAGCAGCTATGATTATCAATCAATAAACAAACCCAATATAATCCTGGCCCTTCAGGTCAAGGACCAGTGGAGAGCTGATCGACCCATAAGAGGCTAGTTCACAATAGGAAAGTTGAATTTAAAAAGTAGCTATTCACCAAAAGATAGGTTGAAAGCCCTTCGGTTTGAAGATTTTCTCCAAAGGTCATGTTATTAAATTAAAAATTCATCAGTGCTGGGGCAGGACCTAGTGGAGGCTGATAATGGTGCACAGACTCACAAATTAGTGAATGAAAGCTGTAAGCAATACAATGGGTTCTTTATGGAAAACACATTCATTCTATTCTCTCCCCCTCTCGCTCCTGACCTCCCTTTATATCTTGCATTGGATTTCTTCTTCTGTGCTTTCGTCTTTCCTTTCTGTGCAATGTTTTCTGCAATTTTACAATAAACCAAAAGGGTCATGGCCGCTGTCAGCTCCTTGATGGTACATAGCATTCCTAGCCCTCAGAATCTGAAGCAAGTAAATTTCCATTCACTATAAATTACCCAGTCTGAGCTATTCTGTTGTCACAGTACTTAACAAAGTCAGTAAAATTATGTTTTCCACTTTTTTATTCTAATTCTTTTATATTTCTAATATTTTCACAGTGGTCATATATGTACTTTTATAATCTTTAAAAAATCAAAATTATATACACTTTTTTTAAAAAAGGGAAGTTATCATTTAGGAGGGAAAAAAAGCAATATTTTCTGAAGCTGACTTGCTGACTTTTTCTTAGGGGTATTGGCTATGTTTTCTCTGAGACTTGAAAATTGTCAGCATAGAAACTGCCCCTGGAAAATGGAACATCTTCAGAGCAGGACTTCCTTGAAGATCCAAGATGAAACACAGCTCTCTCAACTGCACTCTAGCCAGACATTCGACGTTTACTCAGGCCCTCTTCCTGTCATCAGGAACAAAAGCTCATAGAGAAAGAAAGAATGAGTTGCTTTAATGTGAACTTCTGAAGAAACTTGAGAGAGATGATTAAAAATGTAGGAGACCTGTGGTCCTAGGGTGCTCATGCAAACACTTAAGAATCCATCAGATCCTCTTTTCCTACAAGGGAAAAATGTATCCTTGGAGCTCACATGACCCTGGAAAGCAAGAGCACAGTAGCACAATGAACACTTGGAAAGGAACCTAGAGTCTCTACACCAAATTTAGGCTCCCATACAACAGTGGAAGGCAAAAATGGAAGACACTGCATCACCTCTTGGTAACCCAGCCCTGGCCCTCCTGAACTGACTATGGAATCCAGCTTCAAGAAACTTGTTATAACAGTAAACAAAAAAAAAAATAAAGGAAAGAAAAGGAGAAGTTGAATTGCAGCTGCTTCCTCATGATTCAATAATTAGTGTAGATGGTTTCAGAAATGAGTTTTAAACTATTGTTGATGGCAGGTTTGCATTCTTACCTCCAGGAAAAGAAGGTAAGAAATACGGTAGACTGCATGATGTACTTTTCAAATACAGATTCCTAGAGTATCCAGGATACAACTTAAGGAATGTATTGTTTGACATTATTATTCTTGTGCTCCAATTGACCACCAAGAATATTTTTATACTTATACTCTCCTTTCTCCATCTGACCTTCATTCTCTACTCTTTGAAATGTTACAGAGAATCTACTTTTTAGCATTGGTATCACCACATGAGAAAACAAAGTGGAGAATGACATTTATTGATCTTGTCCCAGTGAGCACAAGTGATCTTATTAACAGTGAAGTCTCTGTGAAGGAAGGATATAATTGTGTGCAACAAGGAACTGATGTATCAAGAAAGTCAGTGACACACTGAAGATTCTAAAACACTTAGACAATCTTTACAGATCAATAATCAGCTCAGGTATGCTGAGAATGAGAGGGCAATGCCCAAGGTGCATGGTACCTAAGACACCCCAAGTGATGCTCTGCAGAAGTGGTTCCAGCAGAAGCAGTGATGCTTGAATTCATTTTGTTATGTAGTTCTTTTAGGCACTTTCCTTTTTCCAAATATAATTTTAAAATTTTCCCCAAATTTATTAAAGTTAAACACAAAGAAATATTAAGAGTAATAATTTCTGTTAACCTGGATCTGGTAAGTAAGGTTTAAAGTAGAAGCCTAAGAAATGCTAAATAACCCATATTCTAAAGGAATCTTCCAGCCACTAGGATAAACAGCACTGGGGTGTGTTTGCTTTGGACTTCTCAGGAGCTCAGTAGGAGAAACTGTGGATAAATACCAAGATACTAGAAAAAGGCCACATGACTGTGGAGAAGACAGAGGAGGATTCAAAGGGGACCAAAGGACACAACAATTAAAAGGGGGAAGGGACATGAAAGGGGCAAGGAGGAAATGGAGATTCAGCCAAACAAAGATTGATATGGAAACCTATTACTTTGTCATCTAATTATTTTCTATTTACTCTTTGTTTATACAATACACCCTGAATAAGTCTCCCCTCCTCTGCTCCTTCCAATCTGCCCCACCCCGATCTTCCCAATTTCCCCACATTCACTGCTCCTTCATTTGCTTTCAGAGAAAAAGAGGCCTCCCTGATCATGGCATAAGTTACAAAGGCTAGGCACAAATCTTTATGTCTGGGCTGAATGAGGCATTCCAGTATGAAGAAAGAATCTCAATAGCAGGCAAAAGATCATAGATACATAATCACAACATATATGTAGAGGGCATAGTGCAGACCTGTAATAAGAGGGTTTGGGCCTGGCCTAGTCTTAAGGTCTGGAATAGTCTGTCATTACTTTGGCCCTTAAAAATTACTTAGATGCTCCCGGGACCAAGTGCTGTCTGCAGAATCCCAGCGCACTCTGGAGCAGGGGCAGGTAAACTCTGCCCCTGACCACATTCACAGCTCCTGCTGAGGGAAATTGCACGGCTCCCTGCCACAACCTCGAACTGAGCGAACCAACTACAGGGGTCTCTGAAGGGCAGATTCAGACCCCGCCCAGAGGTGAGGAGGGGACACCAGGCCTCAGCACCTATATTCCAGCCTGGGAGGAAGAGTTGAGCTCCCATTGCTTTCGGTTCTGCTCCCGGGACCAAGTGCTGTCTGCAGAGTCCCAGCACACTCTGGAGCAGGGGCAGGTAAACTGCCCGTCACTACACCCATAGCTCCTGCTGAGGGAATTTGCACGGCTACACACCACGACCTCGAACTGAGTGAACCAACAACTGCAGGGGTCTCTGAAAGACAGAATCAGACCCTGACCAGAGAGGTCACAGGAGGCACACAAACCCGAGTGCCACAACTGACCAGGACCCATCTAATCGTGAACCACTGAAGCCATGGGCAAACGTCAGTGCAAAAAAAATTACATAATAATACAAAGAACAACATGGTAACTCCAGAAGAGAGTGGCGATCTTACAAATACAAAACCTGAACTGAGCAATGAAGAGGAAACAGAAGGAAGCAACACCAAAAATTCCTTTTTGATGATCATCGAAGCTCTCAAAGAAGATATGAAAGAAAGCCTTAAAGAAATAGAAGAAAATACAAAAAAAAAAATTGGAAGAGATGAACAAATCTATGAAAGAAATGTGCCAGGACTAAAAGCACAAATAAAAGCTGAAATAGAAGCAATCAAAAAGGCACAAATTGAGGCAAAGATAGAAATAGAAAACCTGAAGAAAAAAGCTGGAACCACAGATACAAGCATAACAAACAGAGTTCAAAAGATGGAAGATAGAATTTCTGAAGTGGAAGACTCAGTAGCTCAAATAGATATATCAGTCAAAGAAAATAGTAAAACTAAAAAAGCCATAACTCAAAATGTTCAGGAAATATGGGACACCATGAAAAGACCTAATTTGAGAATAATAGGAATAGAAGAAGGAGAAGAATACCAGCTCAAAGGCACAGATAATGTTTTCAATAAAATCATAGAATAAAACTTTCCTAACCTGAAGAAGGAAATGCCTATAAAGATACAAGAAGCTTACAGAACACCAAATAGATATGATCCCAAAAAAAAGTCAGCGCACCACATTATAATCAAGTCACAAAACATACAGAACAAAGAAAAAATTTTAAGAGCTGCAAAAGAAAATGGCCAACTCACATATAAAGGCAGACCCATCAGAATAACACCTAACTGTTCAAAGGAAACGATGAAAGCTAGAAGGGCTTGCTCAGAAGTTACACAGATGCTAAAACAGCATGGATGCCAAACTAGAATACTATACCCTGCAAAATTATCAATTACCATAGATGGAGTAAACAAGGTATTTCAGGACAAAGTCAGACTGAAAGAATATCTATCTACCAATCCAGCACTACAGAGAGTATTAGAGGGAAAACTCCAACCTAAGGACCCCAGATACATCCACGAAATGAAAAACAATCAATAAGTCCACAGAAGAATACTCTAGAGAAAGGAAATACAAACAAGTTACCACCAAAAATGGCAGGAAATATAAATCAATGGTCACTAATTTCCCTTAATATCAATGGACTCAACTCTCCTATAAAACGTCACACACTAACAAGATGAATACAACAACAGAAGCCATCCTTCTGTTGCCTACAAGAAACACACCTCAACTGCAAAGACAGACACAGGCTTAGAATAAAGGGTTGGGAAAAGATTTTCCAGTCAAATGGTCCTAAGAAACAAGCAGGGGTTGCAATCCTAATATCTATCAAAGTAGACTTTAAGCTAAAAGCAATAAAAAGGAACCAAGAGGGTCACTACTTATTCATCACAGGAAAAATTGGTCAAGAGGAGATTTCAATCTTAAATATTTATGCCCCTAATGTAGGGGCACCTACATATGTAAAAGAAACACTGCTGAAGCTCGAATACCACATCAATTCTTACACCCTAATAGTGGGAGACTTCAATACCCCACTTTCAATCCTGGATAGTTCAACCAGACAGAGCCTCAACAGAGAAATAAGGAGTCTAAATGAGGTTATGATGCAAATGGATTTCATAGATATCTACAGAACCTTCCACCCAAAGGCAAAGGAATATACATATTTCTCAGCTCCTCATGGAACTTTCTCCAAAATCCGACCACATAATTGGTCATAAAGCAAATATCAGCAGATATAAAAAAGTGGAAATAATCCCTTGCAACATATCGGACCATCAGGGCCTAAAGTTAGAGTTCAACAACATCAAAACCCAAAGTAAGCCTACCAACTCGTGGAAACTTAACATCAATCAGCTGAACCATCTCTGGGTCAAGGAAGAAATTAAGAAAGAAATCAAAGTCTTCCTAGAATTCAATGAAAATGAATCTACAACGTATCCAAACTTGAAGGACACAATGAAAGCAGTCTTAAGAGGAAAATTCATAGCGCTAGACACCTATATGAAAAACCTTGAGAAATCCCACACTAGAGACCTAACAGTGCAGCTGAAAGCCTTAGAACAATTAGAAGCGAACTCACCTAGAAGGAGTAGATGGCAGGAAATAATCAAACTTAGAGCTGAAATCAATACAATTGAAACAAAAAAAACAATACAAAGAATCAACGAATCTAAGAGTTGGTTCTTTGAGAAATTTAACAAGATAGATAAGCCCTTAGCCAAACTAATCAAAAAACAGAGAGAGAGTGTCCAAATCAACAAAATCAGAAATGAAAAGGGGGACATAACAACAGACCCCCAGGAAATACACAGAATTTTCAGGTCATATTTTGAAAATCTGTATTCCACAAAAATGGAAAACCTAGAAGAAATGGACAGCTTTCTGGACAGGCACCATCTTCCAAAATTAAATGAAGACCAGATTAATTACCTAAACAGGCCTATAACCCTTAAGGAAATTGAAGCTGTCATTAAAAACCTCCCCAAAAATAAAAGCCCGGGTCCAGATGGTTGCAGTGCTGAATTCTACCAGACATTCAAAGAAGAATTACTACCGTTACTCCTCAAACTATTTCACACAGTAGAAACTGAAGGAATATTGTCAAATTCCTTTTATGAGGCCACAATCACCCTAATACCCAAGCCACTCAAAGACACAACAAAGAAGGAGAATTACAGATGAATTTCCCTCATGAATATTGATGCGAAAATTCTCAACAAAATTATGGCAAACCGTATACAACAATGCATAAAAGATATCATCCACCATGACCAAGTAGGCTTCATTTCAGAAATGTAGGGCTGGTTCAACATACGAAAAACTGTAAATGTTATCCATCATATTAACAAACTAAAGGAACAAAACCACATGATCATATCCTTAGATGCGGAAAAAGCCTTTGACAAAATCCAACACTCCTTTATGATTAAAGCCCTGGAGAGATCAGGAATAAAGGGAGAATACCTAAATATAATAAAGGCGATTTACAAGAAGCC
>PVIH01015095.1:5662-51056 GCA_004025045.1 Sigmodon hispidus
AAAAAAAAAAAAAAAAAAAAAAAAAAAAAAAAAAAAAAAAAAAAAAAAAAAAAAAAAAAAAAAAAAAAAAAAAAAAAAAAAAAAAAAAAAAAAAAAAAAAAAAAAAAAAAAAAAAAAAAAAAAAAAGAAAAGAAAATTTAGTTATAAGGTAGTATAAATAAATTGCTTAAGGTAAAAAAAAAAGAATATATCTCAGCATATTTAACTGACTATCCATTCTGAAGGTGAGTAGCACAATCCCTATAAATTTGGTTCCTGAGTATAATAAAAAGTAAAAGCTGAGCAACAATAATTATTTTTCACTCTAAAACGTTGAGTATGAAATGCATTCAGCCTTTCCACACTTTTTTGCCATAACTGATTATACCTTCAAAGGATGAACCCTTTGAATTTATGTATCTAATATGCCCTTTAAAAAGAATCAGTTGCAGCCAACTAGCATCTTCCTTGCAAACAATGGGGAAGAAAACCAGTAATGCATGCATTCTAGCAAGGTCCATGTTACCATACAGTAGCATTCATCAATGAAAGATCAAGGTAGTTAATTTGAACTTACTAAAATAACTTTCTTTTTTTTTAGCATTTGGAGCATAACTATGTGAATGATTTTTTATCCAAAAACTATATTTTTCTTGATAGTATTATTTTCAGTGAGGTACCAGGGGCTTCCCAGACCTGCCAAAATGGTAACTATAAATTTTCCTGTTTAGTTGCTCATTGGCTCTAACAAAGTCTGCATTTCAATCCTGCTAGTTTGTAAATTTGTTATTATTTTCTTCATTGTATATTCTCCTTCCAGCATATGTGTACCAGCTGTTCACGACATTTCATATGTCTATGATTTTGGTGTTTTCATCCATTTCTTAACTAATTATCTTTAGTAATTAATTGCTTCAAAAACAATTGTTTCAAAACATCCATGTTACAATTTCTGGTATAGTTTTTGAATTCCTAAACAGACTGACTGATGAAGAATTGATTTTAGAAATATCTGTAAAAAGTAGAGATTAAAGATTTATTCTGAAGATTGGTCGTATTCTTGAATTCCAACACACTGGTGACATACTATCTTTCAGGATACAGCAAATAAACAATTTCAAGCATAAATCAATATCAATTAATTACAATATCACTTGTATTTGATATCACAAAGTGCCATATCAAGTGTGTGTCTTGTATACTTAAGTGTTGATTGAACTTGTTGATCATTTGACAATATTGATATTTATAATTACTACATAAACTACTTAACACAGTGGAGAAAAAGAAACTAAATGACAAGTTCAGGTCTTTTAAGACTCAATTCAAACCATGTTCTATAAATCAGACATCTTCCAAGTCTGTCTTTGAAGATTATCTTACAATTTTAGTCATAGAATATTCCTTAGCCAAGTCAGTGTGTGGGTTGAGAAGTGACATTAGCTACATTATTGGTTTTATTTTGTTTTTGTAAATATGATATATAGACTGGGAAAAAAGACATGCTTGGAGCTTGGAATTAAAATTTTATGCTTGCACTCACTGAAACAGATAGGTCAAAGTTCCAAGTCAATATTATCTTCCCTTGAGGGCAGACAAATTGTGTCTCAGGTTCATCATTCTTAATTTAAAAGTAGGTGACAAACTCTGTTTGGTAGATTCCCTGGAAATAGGTTGCTTATTTTCTTTGAAATACATCACAATCATACCTTTCTATGACTACTCCTACATCTAGAATCAAATCTTTAAAATATGCATTTAGTTCAAATATATCCTATAATCATCTCCCATGTCTAAAAGTTGAATTGTTGGCTGGAGCTGTCAAAAAGAATCCAACACACACACCCTTTTGCTGATTATTCCCCAAGAGCAGAAGACAAGTCTCAATTGTTGAATAGACCATGCCCTTCAGAAACAGGGCCCAAGGAAATGATCTGAGAGCTCCCTCCCTGAGAACTAGCTTTCAAGGTACCAGAATACATCTATCTGTCTATGATGTCTATGAATCACATGAATCATCAATGACCCTCCTGAGATAATAACCCTAGGAGTAAAATAGTGGTACACATACCTTACTGGTAACTACCAGCTCTCTAATTGGACTTAAAACCTTTTCAACAAGAGGGAAACATGTCTGGTTCTAGAAACCTGGCAAAGTCCTCAGGGCTTGTGCAGTCATAGATATTGCAGGAGATTTTATAACCACTAACTTAGTAAACCACCAGAATCCCTAGCTACAATTAAAATATTTGTCATTATAGCCACTGTTAAGTCCAATATTAACCTGTCATCAAAACACTTTTCTTTGAAGCAGACAGAGACTATTATAGAAAAAATAAAATGAATCAAAATGCAGAGTTGTGAAGCCAAGTGCCAATGGAACAATAAACCAAACCATAAGGCTGAGAGAACACTGTTAAAGAGGGATCAAGAGAAAGAATTAAAAGGTGTGATGGGAGATTGGTCTTCCAGTAACATAGAACCTATATCTGTAAATTTTCGTCATTATGACTACCCAACCAGAGCGGAACAAGAATGAAGGTAGTAAATGGGAGGAAATGCCCCAAGTCCTCAAGCCTGAAGAAAGAAATATAGGCAACTGAAGCTAGGAGGTGTTCTTCTCTAGGGAAGAATACTAAGAGTGTCTTTCTGGTGTCAAATAATTAGCCCTGAAAACATGCATGCATGTTATACAAGTAACATTATACAGACTTAGAATGTTATAATTATAAATATATATATTTAAATATACATAAATTCATGTAATGAAAATTCATGAAAGAGGTCATTAATTGGAAGGAGAGCAAGGAGAATTATATGTCTGGTTTTGGAGGTGGGAAATACAAAGAGGAAATGTAATTATATAATTATCTCAAAAATTAAAAAATATATATGTAAGGAAGTTTTATTTTATTTATTGATTTACATTGTGGGTTGTTTTTCAGAGAGTGGACTTATTCATCTTCTTTGAATAATGCTAACTCATTTATAATTTTAGTCTCTGAAGTTTTAAGTGTAGTCTTGATATTTTGAAAGCATATTTATAGTTTTATGATATAGTATACAACTATGATATTTAATTTATTATATATTATTGATATGGCTAAAGTGTTCAAAGCTCAATGCCTTATTAGAATAGCTAGTACACTTTAAAAAGCTACTATATATTTAATGTGCATGAGAATGTTGAGAAATATCTACAGACTTTAGATAAGATGCTGTAGGACATATTAATTCTCCTGCTTGTTTTTCCAGTCTCCCATTTAACATATGATTTTTTGAATGAATCTAATTCTTCATTTTATTATATTAAGCAAAATTGTGTTTAGTTGTTTGTCACCAAAGTTCAAACTATCATATAGACAAGATATTAATGTAGATATCTAAAAGGCATTAATATTTTATTGAATATTCTGATTAGCTTTTCAATTAATTGTTTCATATTTTGAGATTATAATTACAACTCTTACTTCACTCATTGCCTTCATCTAAATCTTCTCATATACTCCTTGTTACAAATTTATGGAATATTTTCACTGATTATTAAGTATATTTAACTAAATCATCTCCCTCTATATAGATATATGTTCATTTATATTATGTATTATATATAGAAAAGAAATTTTAGCCTATCTTTGCCACAGCATTGATTCATGTGATTGAATAATTAACACTATTGGAATTGTATAGTTAAAATATTATTAAGT
This sequence comes from Sigmodon hispidus, assembly GCA_004025045.1. Lineage (NCBI taxonomy): Eukaryota > Metazoa > Chordata > Mammalia > Rodentia > Cricetidae > Sigmodon > Sigmodon hispidus. Next base: position 9,349 of record PVIH01015095.1, read on the forward strand.
TCTCAAGGTCAACCATTCACTTTATTTCCAAGCTTTTTCAGTCTATCAAGAGTCTTTCTCACCTATTTTCTATATCAAGTGGAATATCTGGGTATAGAAAACATTAAAGAATGTAGACACCCGAAATAAATGTATCTACATTCCAAAATTTTTACATATTTATTTTTACATGTTTATAGATTTGGCATTGAGAAATATTTGTGATTGCACAGAGACACTATGACAGTACAGATATGGAGTTAAATAAACCTCAGTTTATACTGCCTGCGTTTCATTGCCTGAATTTATCTCAGAAACAGACATTAGCTGATCAGTGCAGAAAATGTAACATGAGTTGTCCAGAAAACATGTTGAAGTAAAAGATACTGTTGTACAGTAGAAAAAAAAATCCTAAATCCCAACTCATATATAAAGTCATTTTACTATTATATTTGTAAACTGAAATATTCTGTTCTGAAAGTATAAAAATATATTTGATCATAGCTATAAATGCTAGTACATGCTTATTTTAATATAACGTTGCTTTTCTAAAGACATTTACCATTTGAATTAATTTATAAATAGCAATTTTTAACAATGGTTAATTGGTACAATCATTGAGACCCCTTTAGTTGTAACTTCTTAGCAAATAGTGATACTGGGCAGAAGAATGTGTACTTACATAATGTGTGTTAAGCCCTTGGTTTTATCCTCAGCACAGCAAAATCTGCATTAAATATGTGTTTTATATTAAAAAATTGTATATATGTGAAAATTATTTCATTGATTTTTGTGTTTGAATGGTAAAGGCCAGTAAAATATTATATATATTATTCAGACAAAATAGAAATACATGTCTTTGATAAGAGACAGACAGAAGTATCAGGACTTGGGAAAATAATGTGTTCATTTAAACTACAAAAAAAAATCATTCCTTATAAATTTATCTACAAGAACATACATAGTTATAGTATTAAATTGATGCAAAGTCCCCTCTAAAGAATGGTTGCAGTGTCATCCAAAGCAACCTTAATGATTAGAAAATTGATTTGTAGAAGTTTAAGCTTGAAGTGGGAGTTTGGTTAGAAGAAAAATGAGAAGACAGTCAGGGAGATTCAATTCACCAGTGCTGATCTAAGCCCTTTTGATAAAACCAACCTCTCCTAATACATGCTAAAGCCTAGAGAAAATACAGAATTTTAGTTGGGAAGTGAGACATGAACATAAACCTTTAATCCAGCCTGTCAAGTGACTTGCTGTTTGTTTCTTAGAGAACTTAGTGACTTGGGTATTTGTTTGATGAAGCATATGTTTTAAATTGAGAGATGTAATTATTTGCTAAAATTTTATTATCTTCAGCTTATCATTAACTTAAACATACAACACAGATACACATGATTTAGAAATGATTTCATGAATAGACTTTTTTTTTAACCTTTGCTTACAAAGCTTTCCTTGCAGGCCTATGGAATATAAAATGTTTTCATCATAATTATTTCAGTAATTTTCAGTAGATAAACACTTTATGACATTTTTCAGAAATACATATCATTGAATTACTCATACTACCTCCAACACTATCCCATGTTTTCTCTTCTAAAGATATAGGCATAGATGCAGTAAAAATAAAATGTAGATTTCACATACCAAACAAAACGTTTACTATTTCCCTGTCATCTTTTCTCTCACACAATTTCTTCTTGTTCTCCTTATTCACCCTTTATGTTTTTTTTTCTGCCCTCAAAAAAAACTCTTCAACTCCCATGTATACTTTGTGTGTATAGATACAGTTATTTTACATATTATATAGCACATAATACTGGTACTTATTTGGCTTCTTTATCATAGTGATCTCTACTTCTACCCATTTTTCTGTAAATTTCATAGCTCCATTCTTCCTACTTGAATAGAAATTCCTCTTATCAGTCAAATTTTAACTAGACATAACATTTCTGATGGGTTTTGTTTTCTTAGCATAGAGCTAAAGGAATTCTTAAGATTGGGATATTGGTTGCTTGCATGAGAGTGTTGAAATTTATTTAGGGATAGTTTGCATGTCAATTGTATTCAATATACATGGTATTATAAAAACAAAGTAATGAAAGGAATTTGGGCTTTTATTAAAAGCACTAAATGTTAGATGTATTAAATGAATTACTGACTTTTTATTCTCTGATATTGATTACAGTAAAAACATAAAAATTCTAAAAGTTCAAGGATAAAATGAATTTGAAAAGATAAAGAGTACCACATTGACAGAGGTAGATGAAAGTTACAATGCTGCAATTTCTGTAGCCACCTGTTGGTCAATTTTTGTTCTTAAACAAGGAGGCAAGTGAGCTTCACAAGAACAAAAGAGTTTAGGTATTTTAAAGAGGTTACAGATATTCTAGGGAATAAAATGCTGTATAAAACTAACTAATTGCATTTTAATATTGTTGAGAAAATTTATTTTTGCTTATTTTGTTAACAACATTCAAAACTCTGACCTTATATTAACAAATTAAAACAACATAAATTGGCTTTATACTCATATACACCCACTTGAGAGAAGAAGATTTTGAATAAGTAATTAGGGAAACATGTAATTTAGTTATAAAAACAGTAATATAAAAATAAATGATCAAAACCAAGCATCTTATCATAACTCAAGACAGGCTTTTATACTAAGATGATCAAATACCTTTACTAGGCTGTGAATTTAGACAGAGATATCAATGAAAAGAGGGAATGGGCTATACAGGTATTTGAAAGAATACCCTTCCAGACAAAGGGAAAAGTAATACCCTGTACTCTACTCCAAATACTGAGTACACAAAGAATATCACAGAAAAATAGAAATCAAAAGAGTGGAATTAAAGACTCTGTGGGAATGGCAGAAGAAAATCAAGAAGACCATGAAAGAAGTCAACATTTCTAGTTGCGAAAGGTGTTTGCTGAGAACTGAAGAGAGCAGTGGTATAAACCAATTCCTAGTTTTAAAAGACCAGTAAGGAAAAACCTGAAGCAAAACTTGTGGGAGAGGACAGGTAGAAGTCAGCAAATGTGTATGGTCGTTTGAGCATTTCTGAAAAAGATAATGCCATATTTACCACCAGTTACATCATTAAAGGGAAATAAATCAACAATATTCACAGACTGAATATGGATGAGAAGGAAAGAAGATGAAGTTAAAAACTGTGATTTTTGTCCTAGGCTACTAAGTGAGAAAGGTATGATACGTATTTTTGCACAGGGACTAAAACTACTGTAAGTTCATTAGAACCATGGTATTTCCAGAAGGCAGCATTTCAGAGCACCTCTCTCCATTCTCTAGAACTGAGAGCACTTAAGTTTATCTTCCTTTTCAGTATCTCCTGACCATTGGTAGGTGGATCATTAATACTGTTGTCTTATTTAGGACTGAGCACTCAATCCTTTATTCTCAGGACTAGGATTCTCAGGATGAGAGTTATACATCTCATCAATAACTGATATCCACTGAAGAAATACTTTTCAATGACTAAGGTTGAGAGAAGCTTAGGTTTGCTGCTAACCAAATCTGGTCAGATTATTTTATAGAATCAAGATGAAATAAACAACTTAAATTAGCTCATAATAGCCAATGTGATCAAAACAGTCAATTTAAAAAAGTTCTCCTTAATAACAAGCAAACAAAAGCAGGGCAAAATGGATTCAGTACACAAGTCCACTAGCTTTTGAAAACAATTAAATATCACTACTTTTCAAGTTGTTTAATAAAACAGAAACTGAAAGAACATTCCAAATTATTTTTACAAAGTAGTATTACCCTGATGCCAATGCAAAAGACACAACAAAAAATTAAATGCCATTATCTTTTATAAATATAGATAGAAAAAATTCACAGTAATATTTTTATAAATTCAAAAATGTATCAAAAAATATTGTTTACCATTATCATGTCACCTTCATTCAAGAGATTCAGAGTATTTATACAAGTATAAATCAACACGTATAACACACAACATAATTAAGTAGACTAAAGGACAAAACAAACAAACAAAAAAGGATCCTCTCATTAAATGCAGTAAGGTCTTTGACAAAAATCTAGCATCCATTGATGCTCAAAGTCATGGAAATACTAGGCTTAAAGAAAATATATCTCCATCTACTAAAGACAAAACACACACATATGCACACACACACACATTAAGCACACAAAAATGAAATAAATCAATAGCATCCTATATGTTAAAACATGCAAAACATTTTTCCTAAAATGAGAAATATAACAAGAATGGCCATTTGCTCGTTGTCTTTATTCATGTTAATTTGTCAGTAAGACAAATAGAAAGAAAAGAAATAAAAATAGGAGAGGAAGATGTCAAGGCATCTTCACTTATAGATTATAGAATTTTATACATAAAATCTGTAAAGATTATGTCAGAATATTCCTACAGCAAACAACCATATCTAGCAATGTATCAGGATAAAAACATCACAAATAAAGTTTCACAGTCATTTTACATACCAACAACACACACACTGAGAGAGAGCTGAAGAATCATTTATACATTTAATACCTCAAAACATTCTGAAATAAACCTAGAATGTGTAAAATTTATATTAAAAATATTTAAGATGACCAAGAAATAAGTTGAGAGAATTATCAGAACATGGAAAGAACTTATTCACTCATGAGAGGTACTCCGTTGTGTAAATGTACCACAGTTTGTTAATCCATTTCTTAGTTGAGGGGCATCTAGGTTGTTTTCAGATTTTTGCTATTTCAAATGATGCTGCTATGAACATAGTTGAGTCTTTGGAGTCCAAATGTGCATCTTTAGGGCATGTGCCCAGGAGTAGTATTGCTGGATGCTTGGGGAGATTGGTTCCAGTTTTCTGATAAACCTCAATACTGCTTTCCAGAGTAGCTGAACAAGTTGACACTCCCCCCAGCAATGGAGGAATGTTCCCCTTGCTCTGCAACCTCTCCAGCATAGCCTGTCATCTGTGTCTTTTATCTTAGCCAATCTGACAGGTGTCAGGTGATATCTCAAAATTGTTTTGATTTGCATTTCTCTGATGACTAAAGATGTTGAACAATTTTGCAAGTGCCTTTAAGCCATTTGTAATTCTTCTGCTGAGAATTCCCTTTTTAGTTTTGAGCCCCATTTTTTTGATTGGGTTATTCAAGGTTTTGGGCTCAATTTTCTTGAGTTCTCTATATATTTTAGAGATCAGTCCTCTGTCACTTGAAGGATTGGTGAAAAGCTTTTCCCATTCTATAGGCTGTCGTTTTGTCTTATTGACTGTGTTGTTGGCTTTACAAAAGCTTCTCAGTTTCAGGAAGTCCCACTTATTGATTGTTGTTCTTAGTGTCTGTGATACTGGTGTTATATTTAGGAAGTGGTTACCTGTGCCAATTCGTTGAAGGTGTTTCCCACTTGCTTTTCTATCAAGTTCAGTATTGGTGGGTTTATGTTGAGGTCTTTGATCCACTTGGATTTGAGTTTTGTGCAGCATGACAGGATTGGATCTATTTGCAATTTTCTACACACTACCATCCAGCTATGCCAACACTATCTTTTTTCCATTGAATATTTGGTGCTTCTTTGTCAAAAATCAGGTGTTGATAGGCTTTTGGGTTTATGTCTAGATCTTCAATTTGATTCCATTTATCCACAAATTTGTTTTTATGCCAATTCTAGGCTGTTTTTATTACTGTAGCTCTATAGTATAACTTGAAGTCAGGGATGGTGATGCCTCCCGAGGTTCTTTTGTTGAACAAAATGCTTTTGGCAATCCTGGCGTTTTATCATGAAACACACCTGATTTTTAAAAACTCACGTAATTATTTTATATTTTTTTGAAAATGGATGACTGGCTTTCATCATTCCAGAAGCTTACATGGAGAATTTCAAAAAGAAAGCAACCCTAAGTCTTATCTAGATATGATGCCTATAAACCACAAAAGTGACCAGGATGACAATCAATAGCTTTCTATTTGGAGATAATACCTGTTTAACAAGAGTGAAGCTGGAACCAGTAGAGGCATCTTAGCCAGCTGCACATGGCTAGTGAAGACATGGATCTTGAAAGAAACCCTACAAGCACCACTATTGCACAAATTCTATTTAGTATCATATTAAAACCCTGAACAATACTGGGGAAAAGCTGAAATGTCAGAGATACAGAGTAACAAATCACAGGCATTGTTTACCCACCTAGCTCCTCAGGGCTCTCTCTTCAATTCCTTCTACTTCAGGCTTGTTTGTACTCAGCCAACAAGGGAAGGAGTAGAGGAAGCTGAACTTCTACCTTCTCTCTCTGTCTAGCTATCTTACTTCCTGATTTAACCTTCCTGAAGCTAGAATTAAAGATGCCATCATCACCTGACTGTTGGCCCTTGAATTCACAAACATCCAGACAGATCTCCACCTCCAGAATGATAAGATAAAAGGCATGGGTCACATTTTCTGACCTTTATGGCTTGGTTCTGTGGGTGACTCTGTCCTCTAGTATTCTAGACAATTTTTATTAAATATAAAATATATCAATGCACACTACCTTACTAAAACAGTATAAACTCTGAGTATATTCAAAATAATTGTTCTTAGACACATAGATATTTACAATCGTTACCATTCATCAAAAAAAGTACTTTTTTTCCAGCAACTGAAGACCATTACAGAAAATCATAGCCAACCTAAATGTATAGTCATGGAACCCAGTTCAAAAATATATACCTACAAAACACTTCTTCATTGAAGGATCAGAGAATATTGCCTAAGAAGGAACATAAAAATTGTAAGAGCTGGAGGATAAGGCAATTTTATGAGACTGTTTCTTCCAGTAATATGAAAATTTATACCCATAAAGTAAAAACAACATCACTGCCTAAATATGAGCTAAATAAGGACAACAAAAATAGACATTTGAAAGTAGACAGAAAAGAGTTACTAGACCTCAGTCCTACACAAAAAACTATAAGTAACTAAGGATTGATAAGTGCTGGTGAAAATAGTTTTCTCCAGAGAAAAGTATACCAGTTAGATACTGGATACCAAATAGTCATCTTTTAAATGACTATCTGTCATTATATGTATATACATATATAAAAAATTGTACAGATAGAACAGATTATATTTTTGACTATACATACATATTGAAGGGGAACTAATGTAATTATATTATACTCTCATAAATAAAATAAATTTAAAAATTAAACATCAATATTTTTCTCAGATGAGACTGGGTAGAGTGCTGGAGTAAAGGCACATCTAGAGGAGTCCAAACTGGATCTTAGACAGGAGTGATGGAAATGGCAATGAAGAAACCACTAAAAGAGAAAAGAGAAGAGAGAAAAGACACTTGCTGCCAAGCCTGAAGACCTGAGATAAATTCCTGGACCCACAGTTGAGAAGTAATTAAATAACTACTACATGTCTTCTTTTAACCTGCACATGTATGCCCCAGCAAACAAATGTATATGTGTCTGCATGCAAGCACATAAGCTTAGAAGAGAACAATTAATTACAAAAAATAAAAAAGAAGGTATTGGATGTTTTAATCCATGTTAAAAATTCATTGTAATAGGATGGGCATAAATTTAAAAATCTCAGTGTTATTACAAACATACATCCTTTTTCCTTAGCAAGAAATGGTGAAACTTGGGAGTCTTCCTTTAACATTTGGTGCTTGTTTTCTTAAAGATACTTAAATTTCTAGGAAATTTTGTTTGACTTAAAACGTTTAAATCAAAATGATTTAAAACCACTGAAGATTTACTAAGTACAAAGACTGCATCACTAAATTCAACTAAAGCACATCTTGGTTATTGTTGTGATATATAATTTATAAAAATTATTATCCAAACATATTCTTTTGAGTTTTATAAGAAACAAGTTGTAATATTTTACTTTTAGTACACCCAAAGAATATATTCTCAAGAACAAATATTCTAAGTATATAGTTAGATGAGTGCTTCATCAAGACATGAAAAATACATTTAATCTCACTGAAGAATGATGATACAAATAAAATAATTGTGACATACAAATAACACCATAAAGTTATTCATCCATTTAGAATGTTTATTGAATACCTACTATAGCTGAGCCACCATGCCAAACAAAATTACAGCTTAATTAAAATCTTCCCATTGTGGAATCTTCTTTTAAATAACTTTTAGTCTGTAAATGAAGGTAAGATTTTAATAAAGCAGCACTGTTCAAAGAGAAGAGTCATCAATTAAATACTTGTGTACTAAACAATGAGAGTCTTTTCTAGACTTTGCAGTGTTAAGAAAAGTGCTATTCTGTTCTTGGATTATGGTTAGCCTAAAACCAAGTCTTCTTCCTAAGAACTTGTACAGCTGATAAACATCTTTAATAAATTAGCTGGATATGACATCAATAAACCTCTTATATATAAACTATAAATTGGATGAGAAAGATGTTAGGAAAACAATGCAGTTTAGTATAGCCACACATAATATAACATATCTTGGGGTAGCTCGAACAAGAACTTAAAGCCTTTGAATAAAGAAACAAAATAAGATATAAGAAATGGGAAAATCTCCCATGCTCATGGGTTGGTAGGATTAACATGGTAAAAAATGGCCATTTTCCAGAAGCAATGTACAGATTCATTCTAATTCTCATTAAAATTTTATCATATTTCTTTACAGATCTTGAGAGAAAAATGCTCAACTTTATAGGGAAAAACAAAAACTCAGGGAAGCTAAAACAATCTGTACCATAAAAGAACTTTCGGAGGTATCACCATTTCTGATCTCAAACTCTAGTGCAGAGCTATAGTAACAAAACAGTATGATATTGTGATAATAACACAATGAAATGGAATCAGAACCACGGAACACTAGTAGCATAGACACTAAGGCCAAAAATTAATAATTAGAACCACATAAAACTGAGAAGTTTCAGTAAGGCAAAAGACACTGTCAATAGGACAAAACAGCAGCCGACAGAATGGGAAAATTTATTATCAAACCCTCATCCAAAAGAGGAATGATTTCCAAAATACATGAAGAACTGAAGAAACTAGATCTCAAATAATCATATAAAAAAAAAAATGGGATGCAGACCTAAAAAGAGAATTCTCAGCATAAAAATTTCAAATGGTCAAGAATCAATTAAGGAAATGTTCAATATCATTAGCCATCTAGGAAATGTAAATCCAGAACAATTCTAAGGTTCCTCCTTACACCTCTCATAATGGCTAAGTTCTAAAACACAAATGACATTTATCTTTGTGATGATGTGGATAAAAGAGAACACTTCTCCATTGTTGGGGAGAGTGCAAACTTCTGCAGCCACTTTGGTAATCAATATTGTGGTTTCTCTGAAAATTGGAAATCCAACTACCTCAAAACCCAATAGTATCCCTCTTGGGTCATATACACAAAAGATGCTCAACATCTTGGTAACAAGGTTACTTGCTGAACTATGTTTATAGCAGCTTTATTTATAGTAGTCAGTACTAGAAGCAACTGAGATGCCCTTCAACCAAAGAACACATCAAGAAAATGTGATACATTTACACAATGATGTAATACTCAGATGTTAAAAACAACATCATGAAATTTGAAGGTGACATGTCCATTGTGACTCATAAGTGAAAAATAAGTATAAAGAAAAATAATGCTATATTCTATAGACCCAAAGAGTCTAGGAATCAAGAAGCTGCCAGGGATGGATAAATCTATCTCTCTGGGAAGAGGAAATAGAAACGATCTCCTGGGTTGATCAAGTGCCTGTGAGTGGTGATGAAAAGTTGAGTGATATAGTTGATTCTCTCAATATATGTTGTCAAGTCCACTGGTGTTTTTCCTGATATGTCTTTTTATTAGCATTTTTATTTAAAGAATTATTTTATATTTTACATACCAACCACAGTTTTTCTTCACTTCCTTTATCCCTCTCACCTTCAGATTCTGGCCACCCTACTACTCCCTTCCATTTACTTCTCAAGAGAGGGTAAGGCCTCCCTTGAGGAGTCAACAAAGTTTGGCATATCAAGTTGAGGCATACCTCCCTCCTGTTATGAAGGCTGACATAGGGATGCTTTTATGGTAAATGTGCTCCAAAAAGCTAGTTCATGCACTAGGGATAAATCATAGTCTCACTGCCAGTGTCTCCACATACTGCCTAAGCCACATATCTGTCACCCAAATTTAGAGGGACAAGTTTGATGTTTTGCAGGTTCCCCAGCTGTCAGTCAGTGAGCACGGGCTTAGGTCAACTGCCTCTGTGGATTTCCCCATCATGGTCTTCACCTCTTTGCTTATATAATCTCTTCTTTCTCTCTTTGACTGGACTTCAGGTGCTCAGATTGTTTAAACAGCTATCTTGTTGAGATTTTATAGTGGAAGCTTCTCTTTGTAGAAGACGCAATCCTTGCAACAGACATCCTGGTCCTCTGGATCTTTCTATTCCTTTTTACTCTATGGGCCCTTAACAAAAGGCTTAAGAGTTATGTTATAGTACACAGTAGATAACACCACTTGGCCAGTAATTATCTGCATTTGAGCAGTTGTGACTTTCTGTAACAGTGTTTGTTCATTATGTTGATGGAAAATGATAGCTACAGTTATTTGTGGATACACAAACATGTATATGCTATTAGAGATTTTAGTGGTTTATTAAAGTGGCAGTAGTATGTTCTCCTCTAAAATCCAATAACTCAGCAGCCACAGGTAATTGCCTAGCATCACAGTATTAGACATGAACCAAGTCCACTTAGATAGCTATTGGGTATGAGCAAGATTCAAATGTCACTACTGTGAGAACTTTAATATATTTAACATTAACCATTTGTATATTATTGTTTAAATTAGTAAAAATTTTGTACATTTTTCAGATTTTATTACTTTTACTGTCAACTATCAATGTTATTTATGAAAATTTGATATAAATGATTGTCATATGCAAAGTTTAAAAATGTTTTCTCCTATTTAGTACACTGATATAAGTGTCTATATTTTGATATTTCTCTGTTGTTTTTAATTACTATAACTTTTTTGGTACATTTGGCATCAAGATATGTGATATATAAAGCTTTGTTCTTTTGATTTATTTTTCTAGGTCACAAAAGTGCTTATTTACCACTTTTGAAATACTTTATACACACCTTTTTCATGCCATACATTATATTTCAACTCTTTTGACTATTCTTTTTTTTGACTTTCAAATATCATCATCTAGCTATCTTAGCATATAGTCAGTATTCAAATATCATCTTGTGGCAAGAGATGAGGCATAGCACAAGATTCAATAAGCATAAATGGTGCAAATATGAACTTGATTTCTGAGGTTAATTTTTATTTTTTTAAAAAAAATAATAGTTCCTATTTGGTCAATTGCTTTATTATGTGCTTAAGAGAGCCTATTTTTCTATTATTGGAACAGTTCTTATACTAATGCTTTTAATACTTGACCTGTTTTGGATGATCAGAAATTCAGTTATGTTCTAGGAGATTGAAACAGAGTATATGAATCTAAGATCCGAGGAAATGTAGTCAAAGAAGGCACTAAAGTATCTGAATTTTAAGGTGTGTGTCCTTGACCAGGGTAGATCTGCAGAATACCTATGTTACACATGCCAGGCAATAACTTCCAATCAAATTTATCTCTGAAAGCATTGTACACTATCTGCCACAGAATTCCTTAGGAAGTATGAAAAGAGCAAAGGGTGAGACGGGGCTGCACAAGGAGTACTCACATTCTCATGACATCAAATCAAAGCTGCTGATTATTTTTGTGGGCTTTTCAAAGTCTCTCTTGTTTTTAGTAAAACCATGTGTGCCTGCAAACGATGTATAATATGTGTTATTTCTGGATGAATGCACTTAATTATCTCTAAAAATCATTTCACCAACAGATGTCTCCTCCTCCTTTTCCTTGTACTAATCATTCTCTGCAGTTGCAAACTTTTTTTTTTTCCAGAGTCCTTGTGTTCCCTTTCCCTTTTTGTGAAAGATTTCTCCTCCAGGGCAAATTTTCCTCTCAAAATCAGAATATGAAGTGGCACCATAAAATATACCATAAAGCTAGGAAAGTGCTCTCTAGTGCATATTTTAGTATAGATCTCAGATTTGTCCAAATAAAGAAAGTAAATTTTCATCAATTTGGTAATTTTGCAATGGCATTAAAATCCAAATTTATTAATTTATCCCCCCATTTGTTTATCCCTGTAAGTGTGTTTATCTATAATTTTTACAGTGACTATGAAATTAAAATGAATTATACACAGAATTAGTGTTATTCATTTCTGATGCTATATCTCTCATTTCATGAATCATAGCAATTAAATTGGTTAGAATTCTGATTACAAAGGGCAGGTAGAACAGATCTCTTGCTAAAGGATCAAGCCTCAGATAAATAAGTCAATATATCTTTTGGGTTTAGAAATGAAAATAAGCCCATCTGAAATTGCAAATATATTAGAGTTTGAATTTTAAAGCCAATGTGACTATTACATTTATTTCCCACGATGTAGGCTCCATTGAGTGACTGTGATAAAAACATTTGCATTCTTATTTATTATTAAATTAGTAATTTTATAAAAAAAATCAAATTATATTCATATAAATGTTTAGGAATAAACTCATGAAAATAGAACATGCTTTATAAATGTATTCATAATAAGCATTTAAGTTGTGTTAATTGAGATTTTATTTCTTTACTCATCCAAGTACATTGTGTCCTACATGCTCCATTAAAACACGCAAACAAGCAGTCTTGGAGCCTTTTTTTTTTCTTTGCTTGCTTGCTTTCTTTCTCTTTTATTTCATTCTGGACATCAAAAGCCTTCAAAAAGTAATTTGAAAATTTGAATTGTAGAAACCATGGCATTTCTTATATTTTAGTTTCACAAATTTCCCAAGCTTATTTATACCTGTAATTTTTGCTTAGAACCACTAAATTGCATTATAGTATCTATATTGGGCAGAGTACTACATACTAGAAATTTCTAAGTTAAATATTTAGATATTTCCATTGGATTTTTGAAAGAATTAAATCTTTTCTAATTGGAATCTACTTTTTAAAATTATTCAAAATGTGCCAGACCTCTGAGAAATAAAAATCCAATTGGATAGTTCAGTTTAATTAAAATATACTATCTGTATGAAACAACACTGGATAAATTTGAGGTTACCCTGTAATCAGATTGATGACTACCCTAGTTATCATTACCAAGTAACTGATGGAAGCAAATGCAGAGATGAGCAGCTAAGCATTGGGTCAAGTTCCTGGAATCCAATTAAAGAGAGGAAGGAAGGATTATATAAGCAACAAGGGTCAAGATTATGATAGGGAAATCCACCGAGACAGCTGACCTGATATAGTGGGAGCTACTGGACTCTGGATTGATAGCTGGGGAACCTAGGACCTTTAAATGTGGGTGACAGTTATGCGGCTTGGTCAGTTTGTGAGGCCACTGGCAGGCTGACCAAGATTTATCCCTAGTGCATGAACTAGCTTTTTGGAGCTCGTTGCCCATAGAAGGATGCCTTGCTCAACCTTGATGCTTGGTCCTACTGTTAGTGTTTTGCGCATGGAAGAACTTGCTAGCATGCTGCCAAGAACCATATTAGATTTATTAAAGGAACAGATGGGGAAGGGAATAGGAAGAGAGGAGGTAGAGACCAGAGGAGAAGAAATAAGAGGAGGTCTCTCACGAGGTTGGGGCTTTGAAAGGGAAATCTTGCAGACATGCCCTAGATATACGGATCAGAGCAGAGGTTCCTCAGAGCCTTTGCAGGTGAGGCCAGAGCCTCTGCAGGTGGGGGCATGGCTGCAACAATCTAACATGTACCTCAACTTATTATGCCAGACTTTATTAATTCAACATGGTTAGGACTGCCTGGAAGGGTGGAGAAGTGGAGAAAGCAGAAGGAGGAACTGCAGTTGGTGTTTTTTTTTTTTTTTAAAAAAAAAAAAAAAACTTAAGAAAATCTAATTAATTAATTAATTAATTAATTAATTAAAATAACAGCTTTCCTAATATGAGGTAAAAATACTTCATATGAGATGAGGGTATTTTTATTAATGCATTGCCTCTGGACTTTCTTTTAGCTTACTTTCATAGGTTGAATCACACTGTATTAATAACTATAATAATATTTGTTTAGTGTAATACTCTAAAATATTACTAATTCTAAACATTTTCCCTTATATATTAATTGTTTAGGTACATTATGCTTTTATTATTTTTAATGTATTAATCTATGGAAAAATGAATAAACATATGTTTAAGCATAATGCTTTAAAAACATAATAGGACTAGAAGCATTTAGAGGTTTATTTATGAAAAAGGAAATTACTACTAATTTTATGACAAAACGTTTTACTTGCCCAAATTCAAATTTATTAAGCAATGTAATACTTACAAATATAATAGATGGGGAGGGTAGTGAAATCACTCAGCAATTAAGGTCACTTGTCTCTAAGACTAATGACGGGATTTCTTCTTTAGGTTCCACATGATGAGAAGAAAGATCTGAGTGTTGTGGATTGTTGACTGTCATCAAACTACACCCCATAAAATGTAATCACCCAATACCATTCTCATCACTCACTCAAAAGATATTTCAAAAAACATAAAAGTAAAGATATGGAATAATATAGACAAGAGCAAGAAGCAGAAATGCCTTACAGAGTTATCAAGTTGGAACATGATGACTTTACTTTCATCTAGAAGCTTCTTATTAGCATTTGCACCTAATTATGCACAGTATTCTTTTTGAACATCTACATGTTCATATATGTATGAGATGATATAAAATAGCATTAAAATAAAATAATTTAGCATCCACTAACTGAATTATATATTGATATAAATAACACATTAATATCAACTTATTTACTAATAGACAGAGATAATAGCGTGAGATACTTTAGTCTTCGTATTACATAGTACCTTCAGCAAAATATAAAGAAGTTAACTATTCCCTGATTAATGAATCTTGCTTGTAATTTAGGGAGTATTACTATAGTGTTATAAATATATGCTTTCTTCTCTGTATATAATTAAATGTACTTTATACTATTATAGAAAGCTATCATCAATGAAAGAATGTACAAAGCAGTGAGGAATACACACACAATTGATTGCTGGGAAGTCTGACAGTCAGTAATACTGCAGGGCAGCTATTACATCTACATTGGTACTTAGCCATAAAATAAGCCATTAGGGTACTTTATAGAAGCTGAAACAAGCAAGCAGTCACCAAGGTACTGGATTCTTTCCCAAGAGCTTGTACAAAGGATTGCAGTCTTGAAAGCACCTTGATTTTAGTGAGTGAGACACAATTTTGGAGAACTTTAGATAATTAGATTTTTCTTTTTTGTGTTATAGTTTGTTAGATGCTCTTTAGAAAACTAGTAAAGCATTCTTGTGGGCCTCGATTATAACCCTTTTTTTCATTTACATTTTAAAACTAAGTGTGTTATAAAAAAGTAATAATATTTTCTACATTGGTAAAATTTCCTATATAATTCTTTTTTATCTAGGGGAGCAATATAACTGCCTGATTATGGACATATATTCCTATTATTTCTGACTGATATGTTTTTAGTATTTAGCAATAGAAGGTGTACTCTCAAATGAGCAAAAACATTTTTAGGTTACAATGTTAAATACTGCTTTATTTCTATAATAGATTCGGTTGTTTCTTCTCTTGAGAACACTTACTTATAAATCAGAACTCCTTGGTTCCTCATTGTGTTGTACTCAATAAGATGTGCTCATTCTCTTTCATCTTCGATGTGAGGTTACTTAGAAGAGCAAGGTGTCTTTTTAACCTGTACTGGGATTAAGGACTAACTAATAGTATGAATAATGTTATAGATGTGTTTAACAATTTCTTATATAATTTAACATAATATTTTTATATAAAAATTATCATAGTCAATAGGTACCTTTAAAGAATCAGTTTAATATTCATTTATGGTACTTGAATTGAGATTAAAATGGTCACATATGAGAAGAGAAAACTTTTCAAGATGTCACATGTTGGTGCTTTCTTTTTTTTTTTTTTCTTTTTTTCCACTTTGTCAGACAATGTGTTTATTATTATAATCTACACAGTATCAATTATGTAGATAGTTTTTTGGCCCTGAAGAATGGTCCGTAGAACAAAGATGAGAGGTGAAACTTGTCATAGAGTTAAACAGCATCAGTATCTTTGTCAAAATCCACAATTTCAGGGCCTTTATGCAATGCAGATATATTTTTTTTTCATTTAACCCTTTAGAGTAGTTTCTTAACTTTGGCTCTTTGCCATGCATCCCTGACCTCTACCCACAATTGCCAGCACCACCTTCCCTCAGTTAGGACTAAAGCATTTCCAGACATTGCCACACATACCCAGAATGGAAGGTCTAATATATGTATTCCTCATTCCACAACTTTCTTAGTAAAAATAACAACTACCAAAAGAGGCTTCCTAGGAACATTTTACTTCATAGAAATTGAAATTAGAAGATGTGATCAAAGCTGTATCTCCCTCTATTAGAAAAACTAAGATTTGTGGCAATGTCACTGGGGAGAAGCCAAAAGGTAGTCACCCGGAGCTAATTATGTATGCCATATCTAATAAGGTTTCTGTCTAATGGACTTCATACAAGTTAGTATTTATTGCCAAAGAGACCTGGATATCAGAAGCATTATTGGAAGGGTTTCTATGTACATATGTAACTAGCTATTTACCCTCCCAGAGTTAACATAAGACTTTTTCAAATGCTTGATTGGTTCAGTCATCACTTTGATTTCCTGTCTCTTGTCACCTTTTGCAGTAATCACATAAGTAGTTTTTGTTGTTGTTTTTTTAAGCAACCTGGATTAAGAAAATAGTTTTTCACTTGTACTAAGAGGTGTTTTTCATTAAACAACCTGATCAAAGTTGCTATTTTCAATTTATATGCTAATAAAGTGTACTTTAGAACTTATAAACATGCATTACCCAGTGGGATTTTATTTCTAGATCCAACATAATCTATGGCCTCCCAGGATCTCTTCAGGGTATAAGACTAAAGCAAAAGTGGTTGTCAATTGAAAAACATGAGACCATATGCAGGGGGTCAATGCTTAGAGCAATAAATGATAAATTTAAGAAAGACCTGAGGGTAATATAGATATAATAAAAATTGCATAATTTTTCAACATTAATTATTCACGATTCAGTTTTACTGCATTGTATGATTGCTGCAAGTGTGTTTATCCTTTGAACATGCCCTTATTTGCCATATACATAATTTGCTGCTATGTTTTATAAACATTATTTTGGTCAAATTTAACTACGTAGAGTTATGATGACTGAACTTTTTAAGGTATGCTAAATTTATGAATATTGCTATTGGTAATAAAAAGGAGTCTTAATTAATTAAGATTATTCTGATTGTTTTTAATGTAGCTTGTTCCAGTAAAAAAGCTGAAAGCTCTGATGTAAAAACTTTACAGAAGAAAAACATTAAAGAGACATATATATATATTTCTCTTCATATATATTTATATATATATGAAGATTCATACTGTGATTATCCAAAGTGGCACAATGTAGTATGGTGGTTACATTTAAGTTTTGTTTAGACAAATATTTTTCTGCAATACACAAAAAGCTGATTGCCCTAGCTATCATGTAGATGTTCCACCTTGGCATAATTGAATACTTCAGTGGATCGGTTCCAAGACACTAGACATAGCCATCTAAATATTATCAAACTCTCATGACCAGATATCTGGGGGCATTGACATTTGTCTAGAAATACCATGACTAGAGTGATTCTCACACAAAAAAAATCCTGAAGCAGAAGTCACTTCTTGACAGTTAGCCATGGAAGTTTAGCCATGCCTAAATCAGTGCATCCTGTGTAGCATGAGCCCTTTAAAATAAATATGGATAGCAGCTGAGAAATTGCTGAAGAAGTTCAATTTTCTTGAGAGGTCCTACAGACTCTAGTGGCTCTATCATCCTGGGTTCTTCTAAAACAGGGACCTTTAAGACCAACTGTAGGGTCAGTCACAGCAGAGTGCAAAGCATTTGTGGTCTGGCTTTCTTCCCTATCCCTGTTCATAATCTGAGTGGCTAGCTGCTTCTGAGAATGATAAGAAAGGATTAACATGAAAACAGCATTCTTCCTTAACACATTTTATCCAACAAAGCCAACAGTATAACCAAATATTTTTGGAAAAGGTAAGTCATAATCTCTCTCAGAATAGTTTCTATTTCCCAATAACTGGCCTAACCATGTTCAAGCTGTCAAGTTGCTTGATTTTATCAATGCAATAGAAAGTGTAAAGAGTCCCACTAGGAGACAGATTTAATCCTTTGCATCCAGAGAAAGAGGAATTATTCTTTGTTTGTTTGAAACTCTTCTGATAAGACAAACTGAAAATATACCCATAATGTTTTAACCTTTACATACTGGGGGTTATTTTGTATGCTAATATCATGTGGATTCTTCACCTAATGTTAATCTGGATATGTTTCTCTGAGATGCCCTTTGATGCATGTTTTACATCAAGAAATAAGAGAGTTATTTTATAATTGATTTAGGGGTTTTATTTTTAATGTATTTTATTATCTTATTCCAATTTTTTCTCTAGATCAATTTTATCTTTTAACTCTTGTCATTTTAATTCACAGCCTAGCATATTATTTAAAATGATATTTTAAGAATTAAATGTTTGATTTTATTAATCATTAAGACAAATTGATAAGTTGTCTTAATGATTAATATTAATAAGCTGTTAATATTAATAAAATAACATTAGTTAAACTGTCAAGAGATTGCTTTGTAATTTTGATTTTTAAAAATTATTGAGCCTCCTGTACAGCTAATAAAACATTTTGCCATTGATACAAGGTATTTTATCACAGAAATCTTTTTTTTAATGTTTCAATGGCCTCTTCCTGGGAAACCAGAATAGAAGGTTTAAAGAATAAGAGCTCTTCATTTCTTCATGAATTTTACACAGTGCAGGTATTGGCAGTATATTTTGTTTTTATAAATTGTATAAGTTCTCAGACAACTTTTTATACATACACATAATGTCTTTCTATTATTCTCCACCCATTCAGTCTCTTATTTGCCTCCTCTTTTGTACATAACCCTCTTTGATGGCATAACACTTTTTTCCAGATTTATGACTTTCAGTTTGTTTTGTGACTGTCTTGCTTCAACCAGGGCCATCTCTGTGATGATTGGGTTGAAACTATTCACTGAAGCCTGATAGAGTCAACAGCAGTGTGTATACAACTGACAGCAATGACTCTCCTTGTCTAAACTTTAATTTCTAGTAGCAAATTGTTTAGGAATGAGGATTAGACACAGTAAGCTAATCCCCACAAATGCATTGCTGTTGCCCAGTCAATTGTTAGATCATTCAAAGTGAAGTTAGTTGTTTATGGGTACCTGATTGTAATGACAGTGCCTGTCTCAGAAGATTTTTAATCACTTCTAGCTCTTATATTCTTTCTGTTCCCTTGTCTTTTATGCTCTTAAAGTATTAGAGGAAATGGTACAAATATTCTTAGGATTGAGAAATCAACTATCAGTAACTCTCAACAAATTAATTGTTCAGCCCTAAGTTCACTGCTGTTAACTAGGAAGAGATGCTTCTATGATTAAGGTTTAGAGTAGCATTTGTCTTTGGATATACACACAAATACTTGGACTGTTTGACTCTATGTTGACTTAGCAAAATAACAATATTACGTTCTTGCTTAGAGTCTATGACCTAACCTGCTATGAAGTTTTTACTGTGCTTAAATATCACAAAACATGAAATCTGTCCTGTAGTCAAAGCCTAAATTCCAAAAGAGAATTTCAGGTTGCTTTGAAATAATCCTTTTGTAGGCTGTGAAGATTTGTCACTCAGATTGGTTTAATAAGACGTTAATTGTCTTTAGCCAGGCAGGAATTATAGATGAGACAACCAAAGTTGGAAAATGATGAGTAGAAAAAAGATGGAGTCTGAAGAGATACCAGCTAGCTACCAAGAAAGCAAACCCAAGCCATGAGCCACTTGGCAAGGCATAGATAAGAAATATGGCTTAATTTAAATGTAAAAGTAGGTAGTAACAAGCCTCTGTTATTGACTGAGCACTTATAATTTATATCATAAATTATATAAATAATTACATAAGTCAGTTATTTTGGTAGAAGCTGCCAGTTTTTTGGGAACAGGCAATCAGGACAGGAAACTTCTGCCTATAGTAGGTTAACCTTAAAACTGACATGCCACAATCAGACATATTTTATCTGTTAGGTAGGTATATTAATCAGGGTTCTCTAGAGTCACAGAACTTATGGAGTGAATCTCTTCTCTTTCTTTCTCTCTCTCATATATATATAATATATATGTATGTATAGAAATACATGTACATAATTTAAAGTACATATATATTTAATTTAAGATAATTTATTGAGTTGAATTATAGGCCACAGTCTAATTTCTCCAACAATGGTGATCTGTGAGTGAAAAGCCCAACAATCTAGTATGTTCTCAGACTCATGAAGCTGTGTATCTCACTTGATCTTCTATATATGCTAGAATCTTAAAGAAGTAGGTTCCAGTGTCAGTGAAAGAATGGATTTGAAGGTAAGCAGGCAAAGAAAGAAGGAAGATTTCCTTCTTCCCCTGTCCTTACATAGCCTTCCAGCAGAAGCTTTGGCCCAGATTAAAGGTGTGACTTCCAAGTTTAAGATCTGCATTAAAGGCTTTTGTCATTCCTCCTAAGATTCTAATCAAAAGCCAGTATCTTCTAGCCTCAAGATGAGGAGCAAAGGCATGGTGTCTTCTGGCCTCCAGATCAGGATCAGAAGATTGCCCTTCTTTTCCAGATTATACTTTATTACAAATATACTGAACAACCAGGACTAGCCATCACAGTAGACACTGTAATATGTAGATGCTACAGGCATTAGAGTTATCTCACATTGGCTTCTAGAGTTTTGTTATATAATCTATAGCTTCTATGAATAGTTTTTCAGGCATCCTTGGTATATTTTTTTCTAAATTGTTAAGAAAAAATATATAATTTTTATTTTATTACAAGTTTGTAAATTTCAACACCCTTTTTTGTTTGTTTTTTATATTTCATCCATTTTAGTTGTCCCTATTACCTGGTTTTCCTATCCTTTCTCCCTACAGACTCTCTGTGCATCCTATTCAACTCCTGTTGTTCTTTCTCTCTATCTTCATATTGTGTACATTATAATATCCTTCCCTTAATCTATGCTCCATCCAACGGCCTCTTTGTAGAGTCCTGGTTTCTGTACAACTCTAAGTTGAGAACACTGACGGATTTACAGCTGAGATTGGCTAATAAGTCAGAAAAACTTGTAGTATTTGTTTATTTTTTCTGTGCCTGCTATCTAAATCAGCATATGTTTCACAATGATATCCTTTTACTTGTACATTTCTCAATTTCACTTTTCCTTAGAGTTGAATAAGTTTTAATCATGTACCAAAATTTTTATAATATAATCGTTAGTTATCACATTTTCATAAATTAATATATCTTTCTCAACAATTTTGGGAACATACCTGCATATCATGTGTCTTAAGTTTCTGGGGTAATTAAGGTCTCTTTTCAGTGCTCTTTATTGCATTCTTAAAAGAATGTAAAAACTGACTTAAAAGAAATATCAAAGATTATTTAATGACAGTATAAGAAAAAAAAAGCACACAGGTCATGCATGCTGGATGTCTTGCCAGTTTGTTGAAGGTAGGACATGGAGATAAGAGAGAATATCCTGTTGTCTGTAAGCAATCCCATGACAGAAATTAGACAGAAGCAGCTTGATATAAGCCAGGCAGGGAGCTTGTTCCCTGTACCTGTACTCAATGTGCAGTGCAAGAAAGAGCTAAGTATCTCCAATTACACAAGCTTTTTATAGGCAAAAAATCACAAGGCAGTGTTACTTGGGGTAAAGAGTGCAAGTGTATTGCTGATTGACTTGTGCTTAAGGACATTTTACAGCTTTACATTCCTGGATCCCACCTGGGTGGGGTGGTTGTTTTATTGCCTTAGGGTTGGATCATCCAGATGTCCCTAGATAGTGTTTAGCTTATTCTTTCTTAGAACTGGGCAAGCCCCTGTCAGGAATGTTAAACCAAACTCAATTTTACCTCTATAGTACAAAGTGATTACTAGAATACAAAATGGGGTTTCTTGAGCTAAGTTTACTCTCTTCAAACTGTCACACATATAGATCGATTCTGTTTTCTAGCTATTATAAATATAGCAGGCATAAACATGGATTGTATGCATTTCTTTCTAATGCTATTAATGCCTTTAGGTATGTTTCCAAAAGTAGATTACCTGATTCATATGGTTGTTTTGTTTCTAGTTTTTTGTTTGTTTGCTTGTTTTTGTTTTTGTTGTTGTTGTTGTTATTTGAATCTCCATACTGATGTCCACAGTGATTGAACCAGTTTGCACTATCAATGATGACTAAGTTTTCCTTATTTCTTACACATACTTACAGTTATTTCATTTGTTAATGATAACCATTATAATTTGAATTGAATACTAGAAAGTGGTACATAACTTTAAAAGTAGTACTCTGGAAGCAGAGGAAGGCAAATCTCCTAGTTCAGTGGCGCTCTGAACTACAAAAGTGAGCTAGTTCTAGGACAGCCATATCTACAGAGAGAAACCTTGTATCAAACAACCAAAAACAAAACAGGTGGGGGAAGGGGAGGAGGCTAAGATTTAGATTGAGTTAGGTTCTCAAAACAGATTTTCTTTTTGTTTCCCAGTTGGCTAATGATGTTGAACATATTCACATTCTTTTCTTGGTGATTTGATTCATATATATTTTTTAAAGAATTCTATGTAAAAATAATTT
Organism: Sigmodon hispidus; assembly: GCA_004025045.1. Classification (NCBI taxonomy): domain Eukaryota; kingdom Metazoa; phylum Chordata; class Mammalia; order Rodentia; family Cricetidae; genus Sigmodon; species Sigmodon hispidus. Next base: position 32,175 of record PVIH01015095.1, read on the forward strand.
CTTGTTTTATTTTTTTTGTATATGGTAGATATTAATTTTTCATCATATGTACACTTGATTAAGCTTTATCTAGTCTTTCATAGCCTGCTTCTTTATATAAATTGTTCTTTTGCAGTATAGAAGCTTTTGAATTTAATTAGGCTTTGGGGAGAGGAGGTTGGTTATATGCATATTTGTGTGCATCTATGAAAGTCTCTAGATACCTGGGGTTTAGTAGATGCTGTTGCTTATTGTCATTTATCAATATCTTTGCTATTCCTTTGAACTACGTTCTTCTTTGAGCTTGGAGCTTAGTATGTGGGACTGACTTGCCATAAGAATTCGCCCAGTGGTCCTTCTGTCTCTGCATGTCCTTACCCTACAACAGCTCTGGGGTCACAGAAGCACGTGAGACTAACACATGCTTTTTACTTGCTACATGGACACCAGGGCCTTTATGCAACAAGGCCCTTAAACATTAAACCATTTCCAGCCCAATGATTAATTTTTATTGTTTATATTTTAGAACTATAACACTAAGGTCCCCCTCTGTCATTTTTCTTAAACAGTTATTTAGAAAATTCTTATTGAACTAGCCTTTTCATGCCCTTTTCTTCACAGTAAATTTTTTTCAACTGAAATAATTTTATACTGTCCTGAGTATTTGTATTGAAGTTTACAAAATAAATCTATAAATCAAGTATTTTCTGTAAGGGCTGAATTTCAATTGTCCAGAGAGACCACTAGAGACAGAGATGTCCAAAACGCAACAGCAAGGTTTATTTTCAGCATGATACAAGCCTAGGCAGAGAGCATGTTCTCTGCACCTGCACAGGTGCAGTGCAGAGAAGAGCTGAGCACCCCAAGTTACACAAACTTTTTATAGGCAAAGACCAGGAGGCAGGGTTACTTGGGGCCAAGGCTTCAGGTGTGCTCTGAATGAACTCATGCTTAGGGACATTTTACAGATTAACATTCCTGGACCAACCTGGGTGCTGTGGCTGGCAGGTTTTTACTGCCTTAGGGGTGGATCATCCAGGTGTCCTTAGCTTATTCTTTCTTGGAACTAAGTTTACTCTCTTCACTTACTGATAAGAAATCATAAAGAAGTTTGTTTAAAAGCAATTCTTTGGTGTACATACAATTTTAGCATTCATTAAAAAGTAGAAGCAATCTTATGTACTGTTTTAGTTAGAGATTTTATTTCTGCAACAAAATACGATGACCAAAAACCAAACTGAGGAGAAAAAGGTTTATACTATATTGTTGTTTATCACCAAAGGAAGTCTGGACAAGAACTCAGCAGGGCAGTAACCTGGAGGTAGAAGCTGATACAGAGTCTGTGGGGGTAAGGGGCTGGAGAAGATAATGTTTAATGTCTTGCTTAGCCTGCCTTCTTGCAGATCCCAGGACCACCTGCCAAGTGTAGGCTTTACCCACAATGGGCTGGGTCCTCTGCATTAATCACTACTTAAAACAAATGTCTCTTGCATTCCTGAAAATTTCCCTAGCACCATGTTTCTCCTTAACCCAGCGGAAAAATTCCCAGAATTTGACAAAAGTGACCCCAGTTTAGACTACTAGCAATAGTGTAGAGGGTTCCTGAACTGACCTAATCCAGTAACCAGATTGGTGATTACCCCAACTCTCATCATAGAGCCTCATCCAGTAAATTATGGAAGCAGATAAAGATATCTACATTCAAGCACCAGGCTGAGCTCAGGGAGTCCAGTTGAAGAGAGGAAAGAGGAATTGTTTGAGCAAGGGTTAGTGGTGGGATGTCAAGGTCATGATGGGGAAATCTATAGAGACAATTGAACCAAGTTCATGGGAATTCGTGCTCTTTAGAACACTAGTGCTAGCTGATCTTTAGAACTAAGTCCTTTGCATGCAGAAGACAGTTGTGGAGCTTGGACTGTTTTAGGGGGCCCTGGTCGTGGGATCAGATGATATCCTTGTGCTTGAGACAGATTTTTGGAGTCGATTACCTATGGTGGGAAGCCTTTCTCAGTCAAGGCAGCAGGCAGGAGCTTGGTCCTGCCTCAATGGAATGTACCAGGCTTTGCTTATTTTTCATGGGAGCCCTTAGGCTTTTGGTAAAGGGAACAGAAGATGGGAGGGGGTGAGTGGGAGGAAGAATGACTGAGGAATCTGTGGTTGGTGTGTAAAATACAAAAATTTTTTTACATAAAACAAATGCCCTATATTGGATCTTATAGAAGCATTTTCTCAGTTGAGGCTTCTTTGTCTGTGATGACTCTAGCTTATGACATGTTAACATAAAACCAAAAGTACACATTGTTGTGGCCTGGTTGCAGGGCCCTCAAAGAGATCACCAAAGATGCAAACTCTTCAAAATGCGAAAAGCAAAGTTTATTGAATCGCAGCAAGGACCTCAGTCTTGTTCAGAGGTGAGGCAGTTGTCAGAGGAGGTGCCTGCCCTTCTGGGAGCCATCTCTCTAGAGTCAGGAAGCTGGGTTTTTAAAGGCAAAAAGTCACATGGTTATACATCATTTAGGGATCTTAATATGGATATAATTGACTAGTTTAGTTGGGGACTTTCCAGAACTCCTGTGTTATTTTACTTGGCTGTTCACCAAAGCTTCCCTAGATTATCTGCTGAGTGGGGACAGTCCATGACTATCAGATGGCCCGAGGCTTCCTTTGGTACTTCCATGGTTAATTTAACTGCTATCAAATAGCCCCCAGGCTACCTCTCCTGTTTGTACTTTTTGGCCTGTTTCACACTGAAACTTGAGATTCTAAAAAGGAAGTGCTTCTCTGGTTCTTCACATATATTAATGAAAAGAATGTCCTTACATGTTTTGATATAAAAATTTAAATCTTGACTAAATATTTAATAATAAAGTTTATAGAACATCTGCAGTGTTTTCAGAATTGAATGTTATTTTGATTTTTCTTCATTTTTGGATATATGTATGTATATATTTGTACTGGCATATGTAGGTAGATATGTACATGTATAACTATGTATATGGGGACTCCAAGTTAATGTTTGAAATCTTCTGTGATTGTTTTTCATTTACTCCATAGAGGCAAGTCTTCTCAGTTGAACCTACTGATAAAGCTACAACGGCTAGCAGCTTGTTCTTTCTTTTCTTCCAAGCATTGAAATTACTGATGGGTTTCCATGCTCACTAGCAGCATATAAGTTGATTATGGAGATCTGCTTGGTCTGTATATCTTCACATCAAATGATTTAACCACTTGGTCACCATCTCTCTATCCCTGGTATTTGGAATTCTAGTTGTCAATATTGAAAGTACTTCATATGAACATACATAACATACGATATCAAAATATATTTAAGGCAATTTTAAAATTTGTTAGCCATTCTTGTTTAAACTTAAGCTGAAACTAATGAAATGATATTAATATGAAGTATTGATTATGAACTCAAATGACAAAAATTAGAATCAAACCTTCTAATATGTTACAGCCCAAATATACAGCAAATTTAAATTTATGTACAGATCACTTGAGTCAAAAACTTACTGTTTTTAGATTTTTGTCTGTAATTATGTTAGTATTTCCTAAGAGCAGAAACCTTATAGTATACACAAATCACTGCAATTAGCAATACTCAATAAGATGTAATCCATGCTAGGTTGCTTCAGGCAGTCTTTGAAAGTACTAAGTGCACAAAGACATATATACTGTACATACACTGAGCATTCAAGAGCCCAGGCTCTTTTGAAATCACATGATGCACCATGGGTATGCTCTAGGAGAAATACCGATTCATTAAAATATTTGATTTTTGAATTAAACTTTGCTGTTGTATCTGGCAGCTTTGTTGTGACACCTCCTATATTCAGTTCCACAGTCCACATGTATTTATTCACAAACCACCACGTTATCAAAAGTTGTGGTACAGAGTTTCTCATCAAAGATGCCCTATAAAAGTTTTCTTCTTCTTTTCAGTTATTTTCTTTGTTTTTCATTACTTGTTTTGAATTTTTGGTACACAATTTAATTAATTTTAAAGGGTCCAGTGTGATGTCATTCTAGCAGTGATAAACATTTTTTGTTTTGAGGTCAATACACTTAAAGCCTCTCAAGCTGTAATGTGTTACAGAAAGAATGTGTTTACCTCTTTTCACAAGGATGTGAAAACATTCATTATCTACTTGTTCATAACCCTTATTAATGTTCAAAAACATAAAATCTGATAAAAACATTATTATCATAAAAATGCAGCATAAATACTAGATTTATCTGTAAATGTAAAAAATACATTATTTAAAAGAAAAATATGGAAATATACAAAAATAGTTTAAGAATACGTTGTATGAATCTTTTAAATAGTGAATAAAAATTTACAAATTTTTAGAACATTAAATTTGATAACAATAACATAGGTTTGTAGTTGGTTTCTTTTTTGTTGTTGTTGTGTTGTTTTGTTTCCTTCTGCTTGTTTGGAGGCCCACCACACAGTTTCCAAATAAATAACAAAGAACTTGTTACTTATGAATATCCATCCTTATGTTGGCTTGGTTCTTGCCAGGTTTTCTAACTTAAATTATCCTGTTTCTCTTTAAATACAATTGCCTCTAAGCTTTTTACTTTCTTTAAAATTCTGTATAGCCTTCTTTCCCTTTTGCTCCTTGGCTGGCTATGTGGTTAGGTGGCTGGCTCTTAACATCCTCCTCTTTTCCTCAGGCCTTCCTCTTCTTTTTGTTTTCTTGAGCCTAGATTTTTCCTTCTATTTATTTTCTCTTCTTGGCAGTCCTAACAGTCTCTCTCTCCTGCCAAGCTTTTGGCCATTTAGCTCTTTATTACAACAATCAGGTGCTTTAGAAAGGCAAAGTAACACAGCCTTACAGAGTTAAAAAATGGAACATAAAAAAATGTGACACATCTTTGCATAATTAAACAAATATGACACAGTATAAATGAGTGTGGCACATTGAAACTAATATTCTACAATATAGGTTCATGTAAAATATTCTCAAAAGAACGATTTACTTCTTATTATATGTATATATTGATTTCTTTGTGTTTGAAAACTTTTTTCCTTGATATACCAGCAGAATTATTGTTTTCTTTTATTTTTACTTGTGGTGTTCCCCAAACATGACTAACTACAAAGCAAATCTCCCAACGCATGTGTCAAAACAATGTGATCCATGCCTGAGTACAATACCAGAAACAAAACTCTAGTGATATTTCTAGAGCAATACTTAATTAAGTTGTTTATGCAGTAAACACAAAATCAGACTCTTGGGTCCAGCATCATGAACTAAGGGACTACAGAGCTTCACGGATTATAATCAGAAAATGTGCTTTATTTAGAGAGAAAAAAAATACCTGAAGAGGATAGCAGAGGTTCTGACATATATTATCTGATCAAACAGTGCTTTATGAATAATTTTTTCATTAGGGAGATTCAGATAGGAAAGGAGTAAGTAATACAATAGTAAAAAAAAATTAGATAATTAGGGTATGTCTCATCTTTTTTCTTTTGAAGTCATGTTTAACAGTTTATATTAAAATATAATAATATTGGCTTACTATAGCATTAACGTATATTCAAAGAAAACAAAAATTTTGTTGAAATAACTAGCAGTATAGATTATATTTTTGTAGAGTGCAAATCATTTTTGGTTATTAATCTGTTAACAAACATTTAAAAATTTAGTATGTTCTCTAAAAAAAGACATAAATTAAGTCTATACTATTAAGTATGTAAAAATAAAGTATTAGAAGAACTGTAGAATTACTTGCTCAGCACTTTTGAGCTGAAATGAAGTGCAGTGGAGCAAATATTTAAGCTGTCCACAAAGACTTGCAGAAAGAAAGCCCAAGCTATGAAAACGGTACATTATCCAGATAGGAAACAAGTCAAATCATCCTTATTCATAGGTAACATAATCCTGTTCCTTGGACAGGACAAACCCTTCACCAGTAGCTCTTAGAAGTAAAAAGTGCATTTCTTATTTACAAGACATAAATTCTGTATGTGTTTTTTAGCATGCAAATATCAGTAGCCTTCTTATGAGATGATAATTTCATACTGAGAGAAATCAGGGAAACTTTGTCATCACAACAGCTTCAAAAATATTATTTTAGAATTAAGCTAACCAAGAATGTGAACAATATTTAAAATTAAATTCCTCAAAGCCTGAATATGAAATTGAGGAAGACACAGAAAGAAGTTTCCCCTGTGCTCCAAAATCAGAAAGAAGTAATATTATAAAAATCTCCATTTTAAATAAAATGCTCTATAGATTCAATGCAATTCTCATCAGAATACTAATGACATTCTGCATAGACTTAGAACAGAAAAGAAAAAAAAAAAACCCTACAATTTATGTAGGAACAAAAAGACAGAATGGCCAATGCAATCCTGAAGAAAATCAAAGGTATCAACATACCTGATTTCAAATTACATTACAGATACATAGCTCAGAAAGAAAATGTTACAAAACAGGAATGTAGATGAACAGAATATAATAACCTAGAAATAAACTCATGAAGATACAGTTATTCAATCTTTAACAAAGAAACCAAAAATATAACTTGGAGAAAATGTAGTCACTTTGAAAAATGGGGCAGGAAAACTGCATATTCAAATGTAGAAAATTGGAATAATTTTTTTTCATTTTGTACAAAGATCCATTCAAATGATGAAAACAGATTACATGAGACTTGATATTCTAAAACTATTAGAAAAAACCATAGGGTAATAATTCTGGAATATGCAGTAACTTTCTGAAGAAATTCCTACAGTATAAGATATACAAACAAGAAAGAAAAAAAATAAAAAAAAAGAAATGTAAAAACCTCATCTGCATAGCAAAGGATACAATAGTGAGGAATTGGAGAACTTTTGCTAACTACATATTTGACAGATTTATTTTATAGCATAGATAAATTTGATATTTGAAAAAAAGCTCAGTAGTTTAGTTTAATAAAATTAACACAGTTATAAAAGTTGAAGTTATAAATGGAAAATAATAAACATCTATAATCATCAGAGAGCTTATATTAAAATATTAAAATTCACCTTTCTTTATGCAGAAAGTTTTAACAAATCAAATCATCCAAAAATGATTTTGAACCCTTTTAAACTGTTGGTGAAAATGTAAATTATTGTGGTCATAGTGAAAATCAGTATATAGTTTTTGACTAAATCTAAAAATAGAACTAATATATGACCCAGTATAAGCGTATCAGTATCACTGCAGTACTATTCACAATAGCCAATTCATGAAATCTATCAAAGACTCTACAAACAAACAATTAGATAGAGGAAAGTTTATTTTTTCATATAGAATTTAATTTATTGATAAAGAAGAATAAACTTACTTTTCTTGCATAAAAATGAAAGCAACTTGATCTCATTAAACTGTATTAGTCTTATATAGAAAAACTAGGGGATGTTTTCTCTCATTTATGCATTCTAAACTTTATGTGCATCTTAAAATAGTTTATGTATGTAATGGAAGTAGATTGGAGACAGGAATAATGAAGGTGAATAGCAAAATTAGAGACAATTGGTAATGTATAGGGGATAAATCTAATAAAATTTATGACATCTCTTTCAGAAAATGTTTCTATGAAATCATTATGATGGGCATTGACGATTTACTAACAAAAATAGCAAAAACTAGTAAATGCATAAAAAGAACAAGTATAAAGCTCAATAATATTTCTTTTTATTGTCTCTTAGACTAGAAATTCAATAAATATGTGATTTAAGTATAAGCATATTTTACTTGTAAATTGACACTTTAAATAATATACTGAAAGAAACATATAATAGTTATGTTTAAGCTCATACAAAATTGGTAATTACATGTTCATAAACAACAATTTTGTACATTCCATTGTAGAAAAGTGTGACAGAAGGTGAGTTAATGGTGAAGTAATTATGTCATGAGAACAAATTTGCCCAATGTACTCATACTAATGACATAGATAACACTTGGCAGGGTAGAGCCAAGGATGGGTGCATCAAAAAATAGATTCTATGAAAGGAGTGCTATAAAAATAAAGATAGTGGAAATAGTCAGAAGGTCCACTTGAATTAGTATAAGAGTGTATTGTGAATATTTGATTTGTTGTGCTGAACTTCAAGTTCCATTTCACTTTAAAATATAAGAACTGTAAAACAACTCTCCACTTAGAGACAAAACCTGAATGCAAGTAATGTGTCTGAAGTTAGTAAAAACACATAGAAACCATCTCTAAGTGATGTTGGGAGAACATCTCTGACTTGGTGGAAGGAAGATCAAAACTCATAAGAAAACCTTAATGACTTTAATTGATTTTTCCATTTGCTAGTTCCAGATTTCTGTGCATTGAAAAGAATTATTTGTGTTTGTTGTGACAACACCATCCTTTTACATCCCTGAATCATACCTGAGAGGCATATTTTAGCATGATGATTTATCCTATTATTTTATTTTTCTTTCATATATTACATTCCCATTGCAGTTTTCCTTCCTTCTACTCTCCCAGTTAATCCTTCCCACTTCTCCATTCCCCTTCAGAAGAGTTCAGGCCTCCCAGGGATATCAGCTGAGCACAGCATAACAAGTTCAGTAAGACGAGGCATAAACCTTCTTAACAAGGCTGGGTGTCACAAACCAGATGAAAGAGAAGGGTTCCAAGCACAGGCAAAACAGTCAGAGACAACCCTTATTCCCACTGTTAGGATCCCTGTAAAAACATGAAGGTACACAACTATAGCATATATGCAGAGGACCTAGTTCAGACCCATGTATTCTTAGATGCTAATTCATTCTCTTGGTAAATCTATTGAGCACTTAGTTGATTCTGTGGTTCATGTTCTTGTGGTGTCCCTTACCCTTCTGGCTCTTACAATACTTCCACTTCTGTTTCTGGTGGATTCCCTAAGCTTAGCCTAGTGTTTGGCTGTGGGTCTTTGCATCAACTCCCATCAGTTGCTGCACAAAGCTTCTCTGATGATGACTGGGCATCCATCTACAGATATAGTGGAATATCATCATTGGAAATAATTTCATTGCTTATATTTTTTTCCAGTCACATTTGGTTCTACATTGGGTGTCTGAACTATTCGGCCTCTGGTTCCTGATATTTCAGGCAATATTAAGTTTGGGTTTTCATGGTAAGGGCCTCAAGTTGGACCAGCGACACCCCTGAGTTCTGTGCCAACTGTATCCCAGGTCATCTTGAAGGCAGCACAAATTGTAGGTACAATGTTTTGTGCCTGGGAAGATTTCCCAGTATTATTCCTGAAGCCTTGCCTGGTTACATAAAATGGCCTGTTCAGGCTTTTCATCATCCATATTACTAGGGGTCTTCACTAGGGTCATCCTCATAGATTCAGAGGAGTTTCCATTTCACTAAGTTTTTACATTGCCCCTGAAATATACCCAATGCCAGTCATTTCTGGCAATGCTCTCTCTCAACATCATTCCACCCTGATCCCTCTCTTTCTATCCTCACTTGCCCCAAGGCTATCCTTCCCAAGAAATCTAATACACTTATGATTTGGATCTTTATGCTTTGCATTTAACTCAGTTGGTTAGCTAAGGAGAAAAGTTTCTGTTTTCTACACTAAAATTTAGGCTTAAATTTTGACTGGAACTATAGCAATAATGAATGAAAGAGGAAAGATGGTGTAAAAGGAGATACATTAAAAAATAGGAAAGGTGACCAATTATATTCACCATTGGCTACAATATCTACAAAACCTTAAATATCTTTGCCACTTTCACATTTGAAAATTGCATCTATGAAAACTATAACTTTGAATCAATAAGAATAATTATTTCAGCAGCCTACTATATATTCCACATTCAGATCCAGGCTAAGTAATAATATGGATATATTTTGAATGTTTTATATTTTGTCCACTCCAAATATATTCTTTCATATGGCTATAGCTTGAATAACATCATTAAATTAATATAAAGCATGGAAAGAATTAATATCTTCGCTTTTTATCACTTTAGTATTCTGTTTGTAACACAGAAATGTTTTAATACAATTAGTTTGATACTTTTTTAAAAACAAAAAAACTGCCCTTCACTACATTTAATTAGCTAATTTTTGATATTGCAAAGACTTGCAAATATGTTTACTAAAAATGTGTGATCCCTCTTGACCCCAACTCAACTCCAATTTTTCTGATGTTTAGAGTACTCCAATTTCTTGTCAATGCCAAATGAATTCAAAGACCACTCTCTCACAGGTAAGTCACTTTGGCTGTTGAGCCAGTGTACAGCTAAGGATAAATATCGACATCACCTCATTTTGCTTCTCACTGTTGCTCCTATTTCCAATTTCCTTTAATGACTAGAATTCTTTCACTTGCTCTTAAAATTCTATTAAACTGACCAAATTCCGTTTTTTGGAGAGAATCTCCCCTTATACTAATTTAATTCTGTATTGTTTGTGTATGCTAACATTAAGGGCTACTACTGCCCATGAAGATTCTATAATCCTTTTGTAAATTTTCAAGTGATATACTTAGAACAGATGTCCTGAAAATCGTTTCTGATCTCTACTATTTGTATTACCATCTGAGGCCGAAATATTGAGAAACTATTAAGAATGACTTAGTCACACATATCTAAGCTCAAACATGGCATTTTTTTTTTTGCTTCTTCCATAGACACAGACTCTAACTACATCTGCCTTCCTGTCAGTTAACATACAATGCTATCAATACAGTATGTCATAAAAATTAATGCCCATATGATAGTTTTATTTCAGTAAGCAAAAAATAATTAAATGTAACTTCCTTTAGAAATAATCACTGTTGTTCGTAAAAAGGCTATAATTTATAAGTTTTATTATTAAGCTTTACTAGTTAAAGCCCCAAATTTTATTTTTAAAAAATTTTAAGATTAAAATTCTCTTTTGACAAATTATACTCTAAACACACTCATGATTAACCACTTTAAATTTTAGCAAGAAATGAATTATTTTAAGTGTCTATGAAAAAATGTGGTTGAAATTAGGAAAATATTAATGCTTCTAATAAAACTAAAGAGTATAAATAATAAAGAATATTTAGTACTTGTAGACTCAATCTCCGTTTCTCCCTAAACTCACATATTGCTGAACTCAGAGATCTTTGATATAAAATTACTATCTGCAATTAAAATATAGCCTAATTTGACTTTTTGCTTAAGTGAATTAAAATTAAAATGTTTTTGCCAACAAAACCTCCAGATTATTTATATCTTGGCTAATCCATGCTGCTCCATTTTTACAGTTGAAAATTATCTGTAATATATGTCATAAATGTGATAATTAGTTAAAATAAAAATAAATTTTTCTATACTTATAAGCATAATTTTGATATTTATAATCTGGATATTTATGATATCACATCTGTCTAAAACTCTATGTGCTATTTATGTTAACCACAGTGCATTGAGTAAATGAGCAAGAATTTTTGTTACACTTTAGTAATGAAAAATAAGGATGTTTAAAAACAAATACTACTTCTATTTCTATACCTTATATTATACATTTGAAAGTGACATTACATGAGTATATTTATTTCTTTTTCACAAATAGAACTCACTGAGACGTTCAATGACCTGTATGAAGAGTTTAGCTTAATATTTTAGTTACTTCTTATCAAACAACCCACCTTTAATTCTTTCTTATTAAACAGCCTACCTAATATTTGCAAAACTGCTGGTAATGAACAGCCAATCTGAATATATAAACCGTTAATCAAAAATTTAGCACAATGCATTTCTATCTTCTGTAAATGACTGCCCTTGTATCCTAAAGCAATCATGTTATAAAAGCTTTCAAAAATAATATTAAACATTTTTAAAGATAAAAAATAAATTCAAGAACAAATTAGCATCTCAGGAAAGAAAAGTAAATTAACCACATAGTCATTATTAGGAATCTTTCTAAGACCTCCTCACCTGAGGACTATCTGAAAGAATATTTATGATAAGTAATAATCACACCTATCTTGTTTCTTTTCCAGTAGAAATCTTCCCAGTGTTTCTAAAGATGTTTGCAAAAATTTGATTTTAAAGTTTTTGTCAAATAGATCTGCTAGTTACTTCTTTGGTTATAGTTACTCAAAAAACCTATGAACATGTGCTCTTTGACAAAGAGGACCAAAATATTCAATAGAAAAAATATAGTATCTTTAACAAATGGTGTTGGTATAGCTGGTTGGTAGTGTGTAGAAAAATGCAAGTAGATTCAAGCCTATCACCCTGCATAAAACTCAAATCCAAGTGGGTCAAAGACCTCAACATAAAACCATCTACACTGAACTTGATAGAAAAAAAAGTGGAAAATACCCTCTGATGCATTGGCACAGGTGGCCACTTCCTAAATATAACACCAGTAGCACAGACACTAAGAACAACAATTAAAAAGTGGGACCTCCTGAAACTGAAAACCTTCTGTAAAGCCAAGGACACAGTCAATAGGACAAAATGACAGCCTACAGAATGGGAAAAGTTTTTCACCAACCCTGCAAGTGACAGAGGACTAATCTCTAAAATATATAGAGAACTCAAGAAACTAGAGCCCAGAACCCTGAATAACCCAATCAATAAATGGGGTTCAGAACTGAGACAATTCTCAACAGAAGAATTACAAATGGCTGAAAGACACTTAAAAAAATGTTCAGCATGTTTAGCCATCAGAGAAATGCAAATTAAAACAACTTTGAGATAGCACCTTACACCAGTCAGAATGGCTGACTTCAATACACAGATGACAGTCTGTGCTGGAGAGGTTGTGGAGCAAGCAGAACACTCCTCCATTGCTGGTGGGAATGTAAGCTTGTTCAGCTACTCTGGAATGAAGCATGGAGGTTTCTCGGAAATCAGTCTCCCCAAGGATTCAGTAATACCACTATTGCGCATAAACCACAAAGATACATATTAACATCCCAAAAGCATTAGCTCAACTATGTTCATAGTAGCATTATTCATAATAGTAAGAACTTGGGAACAACTTAGATCCTCTCAACTGAGGAATGGATTAACAAACTGTGGTACATCTACACAATGGAGTACTGCTCGACAGTTAAAAAAATGATATTCTAAAATTTGTAGGCAAATGGATTTGGAGAATATGCTCTTGAGCGAGGTCTCACAAACCCAGAAGGATAAGCAGGGAATTTATTCACTTATTATTGGACTTTTTGGAAAACATTCTTTTTTCATTAAAAGATGATGGGTGAATAAAGTGATTTAAAGCACACACACACAGAGAGACACACACAAAACAAAACAAAATTTCTGATTGGACTGTAGAATAGTTGTTCAGCAGAAATTTATGGTGGCCATCATGCATCCATGGGCATTAGCTGTGACCTACTGGGCTTTCATTATCTGTATCTGAGCCTAACCTGGCCTCAGAAAATTTAGATTGCATTTTTTATGTTTCATGTATTTTAGAGAAAGAGAAGTTTTATTACTGTATGTTTTTAAAAATCTATTCTGTATGTTTTTCTTTTTTATATAATGTTTGATATTGATTTTAAAAAAACAATAAGTTGGAGTCAGACCCCACTCCAACTATAGGCACACCTGACTCACTCTTGAGGGAGGGTGGCTAAAACTGGATTTGGCCTGGAGTGGAGACTGATCCAAGCATTATTGGGTCAGTGGGACCATAGGACTGTCTGCTCCCTGCCAAGGGAGGGGATGGGGAGTTTCGGAGAAGTAAAATGACCTGATGTGGTGGGAGGGGAAAGGGACCTTGAATAAGGATATACAGGGATGGAAAAAAAAATTCAGAGGGAAAGCTGAACACAAAGTAAATATATGTATAGCAATCTTATTTGCATTATCACCCTTGATAAGTCATGCTTATGATTTTTATCTTCTTTATAGTTATTGTTAACTTTTCAGCATTTTAAATTAATTTTACTGGTTTTTTTGATAAATACAAAATAAATAAAGAAGAAAAAAAGATTTAAAAGAAATTAACAAAAATAGATATGATATATTGATTTCAAAACAGTTAATATAAATTCTCCAAATAAATAAAGAACATTGAGTTAAAAAAAACAATAAGAAACAAAAATTTGCTACCACCCCATTTTAGCATATATTTATCAAATTAGTAATTTAGTATTTGGGAGATTGTACTGAATAACAAAGTTTAGATTAAAAGTTGACATTTAGTTTATACAGAGTTTCATGGAATATTTTCTATGTATTTTGGCCTGTGGTTTAGACAGTTATGTCTGAAATAGCCTTATATGTACTTCTACCATAATTTCTATGTATTTAAAACATAGCATCTCATCATTGATTATTATAATAATCATCAGTGGTCAAAGTTGGTCAAAATAATAGCCAACTTTGAAAAATTTTGAAGACATTTGGTATTCTGAAGAAATAAATATTCATTCAAGTTTTAATTATTTGAATAAAATGTAATCCATCTCATAAGTATGAAATTTCTTTACTCTAAAATATATAGTAAAATCTTAAATATATAAAAGAAGTTTTTAAATTAAAAGAGATTTCATTATAAATGGTAAAAGAAACAATAAAATATAATAATACTTTTTGAAGTAAATATGAACAGAAAATATCTTTTTAGGTCTTTGGCACTTGAAGTGTGCAATTGAATGATCATTATAAATGTAGTAATTCTAAGAGGGAAGTGTAGTGCTGCTAAGTTGAAAATAAGTTGCCCAGAAAATTATGGATTTGGGGAATAATAATATTGGGTTTGGGTATGTATGGAAAGATTGACAGCGATAAGGAGCTAGAAATGATTAAACATGGAGATAGGATACAAGAGAGCCAAGTGTTGAATTCATACTAGGAACAAGAGGAGTTGTACTGATCGTTTGAACAAAATTCAAAGTGATAAGGCATAGTTTCAAATAAAAGATGGTAACTAAGTATAAAATAGGAGCCCTAAAGTTTCAGGTGAAATCAATATTTCCGAATTGGTTCTACAGTGTACAGGCAATGTAAATATATCTTACCCTTCAAATCAAAAATTGGGAAATTCTAGTTTTGCTTCTGTTTTTCCAATATTTATGTTTTATTGTCCTTCTGTTCTGTTACAAATGAAAATGTGCATATTTTCAGGGTTTTAAAATATTTTTAAAGTTTTTTTTCCCCTGATACCCACCACTGATCCTTTTCTCTCAACTCCTCCAAGTCTTCCCTCAGTCCCCCACCCCCACCTCATCCCCCCATCTAAGGACTCTCAAAGTGCATCAGTTCAGTATGGCATATCCAGTTGCGGAAGGACCCAGTCCCTCCCCTCAGCGTCAAGGCTGAGGAAGGTGTTCCTCTGTAGGGAATGGGGTCCAAGAAGAGAGTCAATGCAGCAGGAATAAGCTTCGGGTTTAAAGAAGAAATTTATGCATGTGATTGAAATCCACTATTGTGACTATTTTCTATAGAAGTTTGAGCTTTCTCTTTGCCTCTTCTTTCTCAGTGAAACAGCCAACAACTACATGTTTTCCTGATGTAACCACAAGGTAATTTGGGCTCCTGAAGGAATACTTATTTGACTTTCAGTTGCTCATTTCATATAGTCTGTCTTAACTACACTATGAAGGAAATGTCTATCATGAATTAGAGATTGCATATGTTTCTTGGGACATCAATCGGATATCTTTCATTTTCCACTGAATGATAAGAGAATGAACATCTTCAAAGTTTGTAGAGTAAAACTGCTGAAAAATCTCCAAAATAAAGAACTCTTCAGAACATTTAAACATTGTTCCTCCATCACATTTCAAAAAAGAACTCAGTTTACCTTTCTTTCTTCTCATCTTTATTACTCAGTGATTTCATTATAGTTTTTATGTCTTAGAACACTTTCTGATTATCATCCAATTATTATGTTAAAATATAATTGAGACTTATGACCAATGACAAAAATTCTATAAAAAAGTACAAATTGTAGGTATTAATGTAGCTCAAATGGAAAGAGGTCCTGGCAATCAGGAGCCCAGGCATACTGAGAGCTGCAGCTTTGAACGGAAAAGTATTCAGGCATTTGGGAGCCAAAGAATACTGAGTGTTAAAGCTGGATGGAAAGATATTCAGGTAGTCTGGAGCCAGTGAACACCAACAGGCTACAGTAAGCCTAGGTAGCAGCTTACAGACCTACTTCAGGGAAAGACGCCCCAATTTTAAGAGCTGTGCTCTGGCAGGGGAGGGCCTCCCGGAGAAATTGCTGTAGTCCTGCTCTGGTTTCCCAGAGTACAACAGCTTCCTTAGCTAAAGGAAGGTTTCCTCCACCAGCTTCACTTTCTCTCCTCTGCTCACTGCACTCTATTCAGAGAGTGTAACAACTCAGCAAAGCCAGAGGGGTTTCTTTGGCTGGATACTTTTTACTATACAAATGGTATACTCACTAAAATGGTTCAGTTCAGATGGAGGACATGTGTTGTATGCAATAGAAACCATACTTTACCTTTTGGTTTTAAATTTTCCCCAGGTTAGAATTCAGAGTAAGACTAAATCTCGGTATGCTGAGTAGATCCCAGGAAGCCAAATAATTATCAGGCAAGCATATGGTAATTTGCAATGCATCTCTGAGCTTTAGAGTTGGATAGGTTGGATATATTGTGGGAAATTTTTATTTATAAGATTTTTTTAATTTGAGTGTGAACTGAAATAGGATTCTCTCATAGAAGTTTTTTTTATTGCAAATACTATGAGGATAATGCAATCTTCCTTTTATTATATAAGGCAAGTCTGAGATATACTAATCATTGATTGCTCTGAAGCCATCTTAACAAAATGATTGAAGATGATGTGGCCTAAAGCCAGACAAGGATGTATGTAATTTAATAAAGCATACTCTGTCATTTGAAATATTTCTTTATATTTAAGATGTAGAAGCATGCTCATGACTATGATGTGAGAATATAACAAAAGCAGAAATATGTGGTGTCTTACTTTTATAAAATATATTCAATTAATCAGAGGGATTTTTTTCTCATTAGAAAATTTCTTGCCTTTGACATTTGTCTGAACTCTGTTACAGTTGTCAAAGGAGAATGATTTTAATATTTGGTACTTTTAAGACAAGTATATTTAGGTGCGGATGCTGTAGTGCTGGCCCAAAGGCCAAATTCTCACCTGAATGTTAAGCCATGCTGATTAATGCCTTCAACTGTTTTACATAAGTATAAAAACCAGAGAATAGAAATCTGTTAAACATTTATCCACAGACTAAAATATCTGGTTGTTAGACTCTTATTCAGATTGAGAGAACCAAGTTGATTCACAATTTTTAGGTAGATAGAAGAGCACATAAAGTGTTTAAACCAAGTGTCAAGTTTGACATTCACCTTTAGTATTATTACTCCAGCCAGTTGAGTCTCTGTCAATGTAGTAAATGAAATAACTCACCTTTTCTGCTTCTCTTCCCCATTTAATTTGATCAGTACAGCTAATTAACTGCATCTAAGACACTGTTTTAACTAGCCAGACCCTGTTTGAATTGTTTAATCAATAAAGCAAATATGACTTCTGCAAACTATTTTGGTTTTGCTTTTTGCTTCTAAGAAAAGCCTATAGAGGTATTCAAGCAGAGGTTAAAATCATAGCATTGATAAAACAATATAACACATTTGGTCTCTTCTTCTTGTATGATAAACCTAAAAGCGAATAGCATGCTTATTATGCTTCATAGTACTGACTAAATAATCAAAAGTTAATCTACCCTCTCATTATTATAGATCTTTACTATGAGATTCAATTTTAAGAATATGAACAAATCACTTTATATAAATAGGTACTAGATTGAAGAAACCTCTTTTCATTTCATTTTTTTTCTTATTTTAGGATAGTAATCAGTGTAATTGAGTTACTCTGCCTATTTTCCTCTCTTATTACTCAACAGCGTAAGAAGAGGACGTTATCAAGTGGATCATTTCTGAAGCATGAGTTTGGCAAATGTTGTTACCATCATCACATCTTCTCTCTCCTTGGCATTGGTTTTTACAAGAAAAGTGCATTTTGCTTTTCCTCTGGACTCTTTCTTAGTCTTGAAACCTATGGTAGTACTGACATTGTGGGCCAGACAATTCATTAGGCAATGCTGTTTCATGAATTGTAGAACATTTAGTAATATTTTTAGATTTAGCAAAATGGATGTGTGTTGTAAAAGGTTTCTGGGCCCGTTTGGGCTGGAGGTTTGGACCTGCCCATGGCGGCTTTTGTCCCCCAAAGAAATGAATCAGACACTTATATTAACTTCATACTGTTTGGCCCATGTCTCAAGCACATTACTAGCTAGCTCTTTCATCTTTTTTTTTCCCTTCTTTATTTTGTATTTATCAAAAAAAAAAAACAGTAAAAGAATTTAACTGCAGAAGAGTTAACAATAACTATACAGAGGATAAGAATCATAAGCATTGCTTATCAAGGGTGGAAATACAAATAAGATTGCTACACATATATTTTCTTTGTGTTCAGCTTTCCCTCTGAATTTTTTTTTCCATCCCTGTATATCCTTATTCAAGGTCTCTTCCCCCTCCCAACACATCTGGTCATTTTTCTTCTCTGCAACTCCCCATCCCCTCCCGGGGCAGGGAGCAGACAGTCCTATGGTCCCACTGACACAATAATGCTTAGATCAGTCTCCACTTCTGGCCAAATCCAGTTCTGTCCCCCCTCCCTCAAGAGTGAGTCAGGTGTTCCTATAGTTGGACTGGGGTTTGAAGGGTCAGTCCAGGGTGTTTCTGATCCCAAGCTGTTCAATGGTTGTGGTTTGCCGCTTGGGCATGTTTGGCTTTTTTTTCTTGTTTGTTTGTTTAGAGACCACTAGTGAGTGAGTACATCCCCTGCTTATCTCTCTGAGTTTGTGAGACTTCGCTCAGGAGGATATTCTCCAAATCCATCCATTTGCCTGTGAATTTTAGGATATCATTTTTTCTTACTGCTGAGTAGTATTCCATTG